>JAPCYS010003488.1:0-30329 GCA_028641055.1 Alopecurus myosuroides
CTACCAACTTCAAAAAGATTACGGTCATGATCTTTCCATAGTGTTTCAACTATCAGTTCTGTCTCCGGACCATTATGTGATGTGTCAGATGTATGACGCTGGTTCATAACTGTTAAGTCAGTTACTTGTTGGCATAATATACCGATGCAAGTTTGGATTTAATCATGCTTGCAAAAATTATATCACATTTATAGCATCCTTTTTTATGTGATAAAATTTGATCATGCCTGAAAAGATTTCACGACATAATTCTCATTTTTGTGTGTAATTTGAGCCCGTGCCATTCTTGAAATTTTCACGTAAGGATTTGAAAGTGCTGCGGAAGATCACATCCTTTCATCTCCACATTGTTTTTTCTAGTTGAAAGCAGGATACTTGTTAGCAACTCACACGCACCTGTTTTCATAATTGGAGCAGTGATTTGTTGTATACATATAGCTTGTAATCATGTCACTGAAATGAGGCAGTTATGCTTTCATGTCAAAAGTTGACAACTTTAGGTCCTCAATTGTGAAATATTGTCATCTTTTTTTCATGTTCAGAACTAGCCATGCTTGTATATGAGCGGGTAATATGTTCTTAATTCTAATGTCTCGCTGCAGTGACACACGAAGACGGCGAGGTGGCTAAACAGTGACAGCGCAGCATGCTGACGAGGGGGTGCCGGCCATAAGAACGCGATGGCGGCTACCGAGGCCTGTCGTCCGCCAAGATCTCCTCTTATGAGAGGACAACGACATTCAACGTGAGACCAAACAAAAGGCCTGGTTGGGCGTTGTGTGCGGGGGGACGGGGATCTTCTCAGTTATGAGTACATGTTGTTCGGCAGCCTGGAGGGTCATCTGTTTGGTGAGCTCTTCTCACTAGTTCGACTTTTTGCTTGGTCTATTTCATCTGTCTGCGAGGCAGTCCGGTTATGGAATTGACATGGATCTATCTCTCTCATCTAGCAGGTTAATGACATGGGTCTATCTCTGCTCTAGCAGGTGTTTAAATGCTCTTGCTTTTCCTCTTCCTTATGCATGTGGTAGTTAACAGTAATGTGCTGTCTCCGATGCTTTCAAAAGCTTAGTTTTGTGAATTTTTTCTACCTTCTTTCTTTCGTGGGATTAGTTGATCACATCCTAATCCAGCATGGTCCATGTTCTATTGATGGACCATGTTTGAAGAGTAGTACAAAGCCACTTATTTTATAAATTTGGACACCCGTGTGCACTGTATTTTCTTTCCATTAATTTAATCATCTTCTATATATGGACCGGTGAAGAAATAAATTGCATGCATGGTTTCTGTGACTCATAGCAAATTAATTAAGTGGCATGGGGGAGCCGGAGCATGTGAGGGTGGAGTTGGGTAGCCATGTGCTATTCTCTAACTACCTGGCATTTATTCCCCAAGAGATGCATTTGATTGAGCAATGATTAACCGTGCATGCTGACTTGGGTCCTAATGTAGCATGTTTAGGTCAAAACTTCACGCCCAACGTGTATCCTATTTAATGTTGGTGATTGATTCCATTGTTTTTCCTTTGAAGAAATAGTGAGCTTGATGGCTCATCTAAATCTCTGTGAGCAATATATATATTGAGTGTGCACCACTAGAATTAGTGGGTCGTCTCTCTCACTATGAAAAGGAGTCATGTCATTCATTAGCTAGTTAGCTATCCTTGCCTTTGCAAGAAAATATCATCAGTTTGCAATTGGTATGTAATTGTTTAAACCTGATGTGCATTTGGACTGCAAGTAGTATTTTATGGACCTGATGTGTTAAGATACACCATTAGCATGTCTCTTATATTAAAGCTAACCTAACCTGCATGCCATCTTATTTATTTATGATGTTTAAGTGGTAGTACAACCATCACTAAGATAAGATTTGATCTGGACCTTATTTGGTATTACCCTCTGATAGTAGGAACTCATATTTTCTCGAAGTAACTTACTGTTGTAGTCTGCATTTAAAATCTTACTACTTTTGTAAACTCCGATCCTATAGTCGGTTAAAGAAAGAACTTAGAAATTTGAGTTTGCTTTTCAAATGGCGAGTCTTGGTTTTAGGTTTTGTGATTATAACTTGAGACTTCGTTATTATTTGGTACTCTCTTGCAATGGTTGGGATCGATTCATGGTTATGTTCATCAGTCCTAAGCAGGGAAGAAGTGCAGCTGGAGCTGTCGCGAGGAATCCACGTTCGGCGAATCCAAAGTTACCTTGTTCGCCGTTCTCTAAAGGTACCTCGTTGGTCCTGCTTGAATCGCTTGGTATTAATGTCCAAAATATGTTGCGCTTGTTGTCACGTCTACTTATGCATGTTTGATAGTTCTTGCCAAATGCATGTCAGTGATTCTATTTTGTGTCTTGAGGGGAAATTTGTGTGTGTGTGTGTGTGTGTGTGTGTGTGTGTGTGTGTGTGTGTGTGTGTGTGTGTGTGTGTGTGTGTGTGTGTGTGTGTGTGTGTGGATACATGTAGTCTGCACATGGGAACAATCGGAACTTGAAGTTGCACATGTATCCTCTACATTGCACCTTCCTAGCTAGAGCAATAGTGCTTCTAAATATGTCCTCCTTTCGCATTAAAATACTATGTGACATATGGACTTTCTAGTTTATTTATCATGTAATTATGTGGTTCGACTCAAACCCTTGAGTTTCGACATTAAATGCCCTTCAAACTTTATTGAGAGATAGAAACTTTTCATTTTTCTGTATTTGCTTGCCCATTAGGAAATATTACTAGTCAAGTAGCTAGCTTACTTGCATTCTTCCAAATATATGAACCCTGATTTCTTTATTCCGTGTAGAGATCACGATGACGAATAGCCTTGTAAGTGATAGCCATATGTTTGCCATGGCGGCTTGTCACCAGTGGCCTTTTCTCCGCCTCTGTGGTTCAGGTACATTCTTGGTTCCTCGCCCTTATGTCCTCTTCTACGTGCCCCGTGTGCCCCGCCATCGAGACGATGGACCTAAACGAAATGCTAAATTGGTGTTTGTTGTTGTTGCCTGAACAAGGACTTATTATAGTGCCAATTTAACTGGCAGAATGCTTGTTTCTTTATGCTTATTAATTCCCAATCATTTTTGTTGTTTGATGCCAGTGAGAGTGCCTTGTCCAGTGCTCGGGGCAGATGGAGTGGGCGAATGGAGAAGCATTATTGGTTCGTGGCCCTGGATTTATTGCGGCTATCCGGCTGCCGTCAGTGCTTCCCTGGCATCGGATGCGCCCCTAGAGACTACCACCGGTGTCCGCATGGACGATGATGTCGTAGACTAGTGGTGCTCTCGCTTTCCGGCAGGACGGAGATCGGCATTGGCTACAATCTGTCAAAGGTGAGCTGCGACCGTGGTTCCATGCTTGGTCTTGATGCGTGTTTGGAGGGTTCATGTCTAAACCGTCTACATGTTTGCAAGGCAGCAGGATTTACTGATTGGCAGAATATATATCATGTTCAAGATCATGGATTCCATGTTTTCTCTCTCGGATTAAGCATGATATGGTGTTAGGCATGATCTTGTGTCTGTTATGCTTTAGTACTCCCTCCGTCTTAAATTAAGTGTCACAAAGATGGAGAAAAGTGGATGTATCTAATACTAAATTATGTCCAGATACATCCACTTTTCTTCAACTTTATGACATTTAATTTGAGACGGAGGGAGTACTTATTGATGTGGTCAGTTACACTGGTTAGGCTTATTAGTGGAGCTTATGGTTTCAGCGGTTATGGATTTAATGCCTAGCTATCTTCAGTAAATTGTTGACATGATCTCGTTTACTACTTATTGTTGTGGTCAATTACACTAGTGAGGCACCAGCACTATATTCAGTATCATGGTTGGTTTGTTTGAATCGAGTAACTCACTGGCCTTACCATTTCTTAAGTTTGAAGAAGTTGAGGCTCACCCGCTTTCTTCTCATTATTTAGGCATCCTGATGAAACTTTGCTTAGTGTCTGGTTCTATATCTTGAAAGTTGCAATGAAGCTGGTGTTGTTGTTTCAGTAATGGAGCAATAAATGTACTCGAGCAGATTGTGTGTAGTGATGATTCCTTTGTTTTTTTTAAAGTATATTCTAAGATCATTTAAGCACATATGCATGTATGTCGAGACGACAAACGATGAACAAATGGATTCCTTCCTCTTATTTGTGTGTAGCAGCTCAAGTGCAGATTCTCATGGTTGCTTAATTACCTATCTATATAAGTACTATGTAGAGTACCAGATGACATGAAGATGTTGGTGTTGTTTTCCAGTTGAAGGGCCATTATGCAGTGCATATCAATTTTCATTTGCTTGTATCGTTTGGGAACACATTCCTCCTTGTCCGTCCTCTTAGTTACCGAGAACACTTTGTGTCCTTGTGGTCGCCGAGGTGCTGATCTCTGTCGGCGGGGCGGGCGTCAGCTCGTTCTTCTCTGGAACCAAACATGAGGTAACTAACCATGCCGCTTCTTCTTCTGAGAGCCGTGAGAGAGCTATCTTCATCTTGATTTTTACTAGATTTTGGTCCTTTCCCCGTACGTACGTTCTGCTCTCTTTAGATTTTATTAGTAATAGGATGGAGGAGGAAGTAAAGATTGAGTTGAGAAATTAGGAGTATAGAAGAAAAAGGAGGAGATGAGTATGTGTAGTTGGATCGCCAGCACAGACATGTATGCGTGTTCGTGCATCTTTCGCCCGCCCATCCGTTTTGTATCGTTTGTAGTAGGTGGTCTGGTGCGAGGCTGCTACTTTCTTTCTTTTAGTTGGCATTTGTTTTGTTTGCCTAGAGATCAACATGTACTAGTGCAATAATAAACAAGTTAAAGTTCCGGATCCACGAACAAATGTTTTCATAGGATACTCGGTTACTCGCTCTGATCAAATTGTGAGATGTGTCCCTGGAGAGATTTTGCGTCGTTGTATCCCTCCTTCCCAACGCCGCGATTAGCTGGCTAGCTGTGCCTTAATCAATTCGTGGGCTCTGTGGGAGAGATGGAGGAGCAACCATTAATTCACGGGGGATTTTAGGAGACACCGAATAAACTGAAACTTTTAGGAAGGTAAGTAAGTATTGAAGAAATTCTGATTTATTGTCTCCCCAGATTCCCCCCCCCCCCCCCCCCCCCCCCCCCCCCCCCCCCCCCCCCCCCCCCCCCCCCCCCCCCCCCCCCCCCCCCCCCCCCCCCCCCCCCCCCCCCCCCCGCGCCCGCATGCCATCCTTATTTATCTCCCGCAATTAACTGAGTCGACTACAACCCAAGCGCTATGACATGCAATCAGGAAGTAGTGCAATTAATTTAGTCTTCCACCTCAGCAATCCATGGACTAAGAATGATCCTGGCCGTCCGTCCGTTTCTGCACGACCTCGATCTCTCTTAACAAGCAGCAGCGGGGACTAAGAAAAAAGAAGAGACGGAAATCATCCTCTTCCCGCGCCCTCACATTCGCCTCTGCTTATATATTGTGGTGGAGCTGGCCTAAAGGGAGGCATTCTGCCGGATATGGAGTTATTTCTGTTGAACTGGTGTTGCAGTATGTTAGGTTCAAGCTAGCCCGTGAGGTGAAGGTGAAGGTCAAGTGGTCTGGACTGGAGCATCTGTCTCACGTGGATTGGGTGAAGAAAGTCTTACTCCATGGTGTTGCTATTGCAGCGCCAAAAACCTGAGAAGCACCAAAAGCTTGTTGTCTCCATGAAGCTGGTGTTGCTGTTTCAGTAGTGGAGCAATAAATGTGCTGAGCAGATTGTGTGTATCGATGATTCCTTTGTTTTTTTAGTATATTATAAGATCATTTATTTAAGCGCATATGCATGTATGTCGAGACGACAAACGATGAACAAATGGAATCCTTCCTTCCTCTTATTGTGTGTAGCAGCTCAAGTGCAGATTCTCGTGTTTGCTTAATTACCTATCTATATATGTATGTAGAGTACCAGATGATATGAAGATGTTGGTGTTGTTTTCCAGTTGAAGGGCCAGTATGCAGTGCAAATCAATTTTCATTTGCTTGTATCGTTTGGGAACACATTCCTCCTTGTCCACCCTCTTGGTTATCGAGAACTGTTTGTGTCCTTGTGGTCGCTGACGCACTGATCTTTGTCGGCGGGGCGGACGTGAGCTCTTCTCTGGAACCAAGCATCAGGTAACTAACCATGCGGCCTCTTCTTCTTCTGAGAGCTGTGAGAGAGCTATCTCCATCTTGATTTTTACTCCCCGTACGTGCTGCTCTCTTTAGATTTTATTAGGTATAGATAGGATGGAGGAGGAAGTAAGATTGAGTTGAGAAATTAGGAGTATAGATAGAAGAAAAAGGAGGAGATGAGTATGTGTAGTTGGATCGCTAGCACAGACATGTATGCGTGTGGGTGCATCTTTCGCCCGCCCATCCGTTTTGTATCGTTTGTAGTACGTGGTGTGGTGCGAGGCTGCTACTTTTTTCTTTTAGCAGTTCGCACATTTGTTTTCTTTGTATCTATGAAACACCATTAGCGTAGAGATCAACATGTACTAGTGCAATAATAAACAAGTTATTAATACTCTGAAATTAAGTTTTGGATCCACGAACAAATGTTTTCATAGGATACTCAGTTACTCACTCTGATCAAATTGTGAAGAGAGATTTTGTCTCGATGTATCCCTCCTTCCCAACGCCACCATCAGGTAGCTGCGTCTTAATCAATTTGTGGCCTCCATGGAAGAGTTGGAGGAGCAGCCATTAATTCACGGGATTTTAGGAGACACTGAATAAACTGAAACTTTCAGAAAGGTATATAGTATTGAAGAAAATTCCCCCGATTCCTCCGGCCCGCATGCAAGCCTTATTTATCTCCCCCAATTAATTGAGCTGACTACAACCGAAGCGCCGTGAGCTGCAGTATTGAAGGAAGTAGGGGCTTATTTGTCTTCCACCTCAGCAATCCGTGGACTAAGAATGATCCTGGTCGTCCGTCTCTGCACGATCTCGACCTCTCTTAACAAGCAGCCGGGATTAATAAAAAAGACGAGACGGAAATCACCCTCTTCCTGCGCTAGCTATCTCTCCGTTCCTCACATTCCCCTATGCTTATATATATGAGAGAAGCGGCATGGGAGCCGCGTGCGGTTGCGCGTGCGACTTGACGGACTTTGCGGCGTCGGCGAGGCGTAGGCTTAGGCGGAGAGAGCCATGGCGCCGTCGTACCCATGCATCGATCTACGGCCGCGAGCTTCGATCCGTCCTCCCTAATCGCCGGCCGGGGATGGGGATAGGTAGCGAGCGGTCCTCCAAGGTCTGTCCGGATGCAACAGGTAAAAATCATTTCGGTGACATGCATGTTTTTCTAAGTGAGTAAGGAAGGAAGAATGGGGAGCGCACGCAACGGGTAGGCATTATCTCTGATGGACGCAGTGTGGTAGGTTAGATTTGTGGTGGTAGAGAGCAGGAGGTGTACGTAGAAGGAAACAAACTAGCTAGCAGTAGTTGCACGCCTTGAAAGCTAAGGAAAAAAATTGGGTCGTCGACTGTACCTTGACTTCTTTTGTTTGCCGAGCGAAACAAGGCTTGACCTGCTTCTGCTGGTAGTTAGTACTATATATCGAGCATGTAAGGGGGGATGTCGTTGCTGTTTAGATACCACCGGTGAACAATTATTTCCATTATGTAATATACATACATTTATGTTATTATTAATATTATTATAGATAGCAATTAAAAATAAATGCTGTAACTTTTAATGGGCTGCGCTAAAGGCATTCCATAGAAAAAATTCAACTCAGTTACACGTACAGACTCTCTCAAACAATTCACTCGAGATATGTGACCAATTTTTTTCACGGTCACCGGCAGAAGGTCACGAGTTGACATATTTCTTGTAGTGTTTTCACATAAATTCATGATTATGTCTAAATTATATAAACATATTATTTGATGTATATGAACATACTTTTAATGAGTATAATTATCAGTACTATTTAATTATGTATGAGAACATTTATATAGAAATGGATAAACATTTTATGAACATGAATTTACAACTAAATGAACATTTGAACAACTATTGTAAACTATATGAATACATATAAGCAGGGATAAGATAACTTTTTGAGCTAAAAATATTTTAGCTTGATACAAATGAACAATTATTTTAGTATACGAGAACATTTATTTGATACACGTGAACAATTATTTCCATTATGTAATACATACATTTATGTTATTATTAATATTATTATAGATAGCAATTAAAAATAAATGCTGTAACTTTTAATGGGCTGCGCTAAAGGCAGCCCGTATATTAGCCCTTAGCTATCAGGGTCCTGAGTAGTAACACTGACGTGTACGGAAGTGGACTCGGGACTCCCTATGGGTCGCTCTTAGCGAGCCGGAGGAACTCGCTCGCCCACACGGGTCGCCCCCCGCACAGGAGGTTTCATGGGAGGAGGTGCGCGTGAGCCGGCCCATTAACTACTAGCTAGCTTTTTTTTCTTCCAAAACTGCATGTATCATTTCTCTAAACAAATGAACGATTTTTTATTTTGAACAATTTTTAAGTTTGAACAAATTTTAAACAATAAATAATTTCAACATGAACAAATGTTACATATGAACGATTCTTAAATTTGAACAAATTTATATCTGAACAGTTTTTTCATTTTTATAGAAATAAAATTTGAAAGTTTTTTATCCGAACAATAAAAAAAAATATAAATTTGAACATTTTAAAGATTGAAACAAAAACTAATTTTGAACAAAAAATTTCGGTGAACAAAAAAACAAACAGAAAAAGAATATTGGGAAAAAAGTAAAACAGAAAAACAATGCAATAAAAAGGGTTTAAAACGAAATGCAGTACATAGAGTCGAGCGTAGCCCAGTGGCCATACCCTGTTAGTTCGTTGCCTGGGATCATAGATCCGATCCTTGCTACTTTCACGGTTTCACCTTTGCCATCCTATTTGTTAAAATTTCGCTTAACTAATGGGCCGGCCCACCCTAAAACCGTACGCGGGCGAGTGCTTATACGACTCGCTATAAGCGACTTATAGTGTCCGGGAGGGGACTCGATTCATACCAACCTCGGCGGCTCATCGACTAAAAGTGCAAAAGATTTTGTTTTGTTTAGCCGAAAGTGCGAAATATGGGCCCGCAATTTTGCTACCGTGATCTTTTAAACATGTGGACGGATGCATCCGCCCGCGCGCCCACGTTAGATAGTTCTTCCCAGATGGCCGGTCGGCATCGCGACGAGGATGCCGCTGTGCGGATCGCTAGATTTCCCAGGTTTCCCCGCAACCATACGCCCATCTATGGTTAATCAGATCACTTCGACGAATGGCCGGCACGCGGCAGCAGACAGCCATTGCGTACGTCGTCCCGTCTTTTCTTGCGCGCGTGGCGTCCCTCCACCACATGGCTGAGCATGTCACCGCTCCATCGTTTCTCTACCGTACGTGTCTGGCTCAGGCCGCCCCGAGAATGGCGCAGCGGCGCAGCGCCCCGAGAACATGGGACGCTATTGTCGTCATGTTTGTGGGAAATCAACTAATTTTGAAAAACGGTGAACAATTTTTGAAAATAATTTTTTTTTAAATGGTGAAAAAAAAAATTATAAAGAAATTTTTAAAAATGGTGAAGATTTTTCAAAAATGAATAAATCTTAAAAGTGGTGAACAATATTTGAAAATGCGCAAATTTTGAAAATGAACAAATTTTGAAAATGATGAGAAATTTTTGATTTTTTTAAAATGGTTCAGATTTCAAAAGGTTTAGGCTTGATAAAATAACTAAAAAATGGAAACAGAGACATAAAAAAAGAGCATGGAAAAAGAAACAAAGAAAACAAAAAAACAAAATAAAAAACCTGGCAAAAAACGAGTCGGCCCATTTCTCCTATCGCTGTGAGCGAGCCAGTAGTACAACTTGCTGTAAGCGAGATATAGTGCTTGTGCTGCCGCCAGGCACGACAATTAGGAGCCCCCATCGACCAGGCTAAAACTGCAAAAGATTTCGGCCTAGTTTGGCAACAAAGTTTTTCTAAAATCGAAGTATTCAAATAATAAAGTATTCACCAGTCTGGCAAATAAATACTTCAGTTTTGGAAAAAGAGGTCCAGACCTCTTTTTTACATACTTCAATATTAGTACAGTTTTTGCAATACTGAAGTATATAAAAACTCATTATTCATCGGTGCCAAACAGGTTGAAGTATGTAATACTTTGGTATTTTTGGAAACTGAAGTATTAACAAAATACTTCAAAAAAACTGAACTCCCAAACGAACCCTTCGTTTGTTTTTCGGCCGAAAGTGCGAAAGATGGGGCTAGAATTTTGCTAACCTGATTTTGCGAACCCTATGGAATGAAGGGCAAAGGAATAGATTCCTTAGGAATTTAGTGGTGTCAATCCTACAATCCAAAGGCATTCCATAGAAAAAATTGCTATGGTTTGAAATCCTCCAGAATTCCTATGAAATTACTTTGATCCAAAGAGGCCCTTACAGGGTAGGGACACCAAACATACGGGCACCAATTGAGAAAGCTAAAAGCTAGCTTCTTTCCTTTTTTTCCTTTCAAATGTAGGTACATGGCTGGCTTATGTCAATTGAATTAGAAAAAGGTCTAGCCTAATGTGACCATAACTATAGGAAGTATATTTCAAAAAAACTGAACATTTTTTATTCTAAAAACTTTTTTTGAAATTTCAACATTTTTCTAAATATGAACGATTTTTAATTTTGAACGATTTTAAACATGAACAAATGATACATATGAACAATTCTTAAATTTAAACAATTTTTAATCTGAACATTCAACCAAAAAGTTCGATGATCCCGAAAAAATAGTGAAACCATCGATGCCCCAAAATACCAAGGAACCAAAAATAATAGGGAACCAAAATTTTCATTGAGCCAAAAATAATAGTTTACAGAAAATACGGATGCACCAAAAAACAATGGTGAACCAAAATTTTCGGTGAACCAAAAAATAATAGTGAACAGAAAATACTGATGCACCAAAAAATAATGGTGAACCAAAAAAAATAGTGAACCAAAAAAAAATAGTGAACCAAAATTTTCGGCGAACCAGAACTAATAGTGAACCAAAAAAAAATAGTGAACCCAAATTTTCAGCGAACCAGAACTAGTAGTGAACCAAAAAAATTCATGAACCGAAAATATTAGTGAACCTAAATTTTGGTGAACCAAAAATAACGATTAACTAAAATAAAAGTGAACCAAAATTGGAAACGGTTCCAAACTGAAAAATGGTTTAATTTTTAAAAATGGCTTCAAACTGAAAATGGTACCACATTTTAGAAAAGTTTCGTAAAGACATAAACGAAAAAAATGATTCAGATTTTTAAAATATAAAAAAGAATAATTTCAATAAGGGAAAATAATACTAAAAATAAATAATAAAACAGAAAAAGAAATAGAAAAATAAAAAAGAAAACAAAAGAAAAACTGAAAAAAAGGAAAATGGAAAAAAATGAAACAAAAAGAAAAATGGGAAAAAAAAAGAAAAGGACAATAAAAAGTTTAAAACCCAAACTAGTACTTGATCGGGTGGGTAGCCTGGTGGATTGGTGTTTGTGGACTCGATGTCCAAATGCCAGCTTCGAAATCCTTCCGAGCACACTTTTTTTCTTCTATTTTCTCTTTTATTAATGGGCTGGTCCAAGATCGGACTCGCTTAAGAGGATGTATAGGGATTCCCATTCAGACCAAGCTCGGCGGCTCATGGACCAGCCTAAAAGCGCAAAAGATTTTGTTTTGTTTTATGGCCAAAAGCGCGAAAGATGGGCCTGCAATTTTGCTAACCTGATCTTTTAAACATGTGGACGGATGCATCCGCCCGCGCGGCCCACGCCAGACGGTTCTTCCCAGATGGCCGGTCGGCATCGCGACGACGATGCCGCTGTACGGATCGCGAGCACATTTCCCAGGTTTCCCCGCAACCATACGCCCATCTATCGTTAATCAGATCACTTCGACGAATGGCCGGCACGCGGCAGCAGGATACCCAGCCAGCCATTACGTACGTCGACGTCCTCGTCCTTTCTTGCGCGCGTGGCGTCCCTCCGCCACATGGCTGAGCATATCACCGCTCCATCGTTTCTCTACCGTACGTGTCTGGCTCAGGCCGCCCCGAGAATGGCGCAGCGGCGCAGATTCTTTAGCCGATCAGCTGGCGAGAGCTCTATCGTGTGGACCAGTGCATCAGCTCATCTGCCTCACACTAGGAAACGGCAGGCCTTAAGTTCACGGCCCCTTCTGTGTAACAATGCCACACACTTACTACTCAGAAGCCATAGCGACATAGCGTACGTGCGCGCTGCTGTCGTTCATGGCTTCTCTTCAGCTCGATTCCACCCTATTGCTCTGTCTCCTCTTCGTGGTTTCTTGCTTCGCCGTCGTCGTTAGAGGCTTAAGGTCAGGCCGCAAGGACGGCGTCCCTGCGCTGCCGCCTTCGCCTCCGGCGTTGCCCATCATCGGCAACCTGCACCAGCTCGGTGGCGACCACCCCCACCGGACGTTGCAGGCCCTGGCCGAGAGCTACGGCCCGCTCGTCTTCCTACGGCTCGGCTCCGTGCCCGCCGTCGTGGTCTCTTCGGCCTCCCTTGCCGAGGCCGTGCTCAGGACCGAGGACCACGTCTTCTGCAGCCGGCCGCAGCAGCACACGGCCCGCGGCACGCTCTACCGCTGCCGGGACATCGCCTTCAGCCCCTACGGCGAGCACTGGCGCCAGATCCGCCGCATCGCCGTCGTGCACCTACTGAGCGTGAAGAGGGTCGACTCCTTCCGCGCACTACGGATGGAGGAGGTCACGGGCTTCGTGCAACAGTCCGCGCCGGCGCCAGGGAGTACGGAGGAGTGGTCAACGTGAGCCAGCATCGTCAGCCTAACCAACACCGTAATCTCGAAAGCAGCGTTCGGGAACAAGCTCGGCGGCGTGGAGCCTGCGATGGTCCGCGACATGATGATGGAGCTCACTGTCCTGCTCGGTACGATCGCGGTAAGCGACATGTTCCCGCGGCTCCGGTGGGTGGACTGGGTGACGGGGCTCGACGCAAGGGTGAATAGGACGGCGGCTAAGCTGGACAGTGTTATGGAGAGGGCGCTCGCGGAGCACGAGCGTGAACGAGGAAACCACGGTCAGGCTTATGACCTCATGGACGATTTGCTCTCGATCTCCAAGGATGGCGACCAGGGGTTTAAGCTGGATCGTCTTGATGTCAAAGCACTCATTCTGGTAAGTTGTTTAATAAACTATTGATCCGAGGGCTGTTAGTGGTTCTCAATTGACTCACACCCATGAATTGGCAGATTGCACGATTTTCTTAACTTTTTCTTCCTAGTACAGGACATGTTCATAGCAGGCACCGACACGATCTACAAAACGATCGAATGGACAATGGCCGAGCTTGTTAAGAATCCAAGAGAGATGGCAAAGGTGCAATCGGAGGTGAGACAAGTTACTGCCGGTACACATAGACAAGTCCTCGAGGAGGAGCTGGACAAGATGGGCCTCCTTCGGGCAGCCATTAAAGAAGCGTTGCGACTACACCCTCCTGTGCCGCCGTTCCTCACCGTACGCGAGACGATCCAGGACGACACCCGGCTACGTGGCTATGACATCCCGGCCAAGACCCGCGTCATAATCAATACGTGGGCACAACGAGTCGTGCAATTATGGGTATCCCGTTGGGTTGTCTAACCTACGTGTTAGCACATGGAGACTCGTGCGCCGGAGGAGACGTACGTGTCTTTTTATTCTTGGTAATAACGCACGCCCATCGCGGCCCAACTCCAGCCCGCACGAATATCCTAGAGCCACCACAACGGAGGGACTCTACTTTAATCCCCTCTGTGTAATTCAAAAAAAAAAAAAAACTTTAATCCCCTCTGTGGCCCACGTCCTGCTAACACAACTACATAGATTGCCTCAAAAAAAAAATTAAAACTAACACAACTAGCGGGGAGCGAGACGGAGACTTTGGTCCTTTCTTCTTTTCTTTTCTTTTCTTTTTTCTGGTTCTTTATTGGCCGGGGAAATGCGGAGACTTTATTGGCGCGCGTCTCGTTTTGGATCCGTGTGGGCGGTTCAGATCCAGCTTTCTTCCGTGATACGACGAGATTTCTTCCATGATGCTATTAATTAATGCCATCTTATTGGCTAGCTGCTGCCACGACCAAGTCATTAACTATACTAGTAGGAGTACTTGATTTTTCCCGAGATGCCAACGTCATGGCTCTCAATTCATTAATTAGCTAGCCATGCCAAGATCACTGTGAATGCATGCATCTCACATGTACCGCGCCACCCTGATGCACCTACGACTGACGTATATATATCTACCAAACTAGTACTTAGAGAGATTATTAGTTACATCGATCGATCCACTCCTTCGGCACCGGCCACACGGATGCGCTTCTTTCTCTCTATCGTAATGGCGTCCACCTCTTCGTCGACTCCTTACCGTTGCCATGCTGTTCACGGGCACTCGCGCGATAATGTCGCTACTACAAGGCTTGGTTCGGTTCACCGTAGTGGTGGCCACGTCAAGGACGCTGGAAAATGTGGACCGCAAGTACCTCGCAACGGGCGGCTGGTGGCCGTGCTCGAGGGATTGATCGGTACATAACTTGATACTCGATGACGACAAGGTGTGGAAGGAAACGAAGGACATAGGCAATTAGCATACAATTTAATTAGTTTGTACAGCCGGGACTTGATCTATATATGTCGACATCATATTTCCTCGATTTATTTTTGCCAACTAACCACGGGCTCCATACTTTATATATTTTGACATCTTAGAATGGTAAGTACATCGCCACCAACTATTTTATCGTAATAAAGAAACATTGATTCACCAGTAGTAATTAATATGTGGAGAAGTTTTTGAAACCACCCCCACCCCTAGTTATCCCACCTTCACTCGGGAGCGGAGGCCCATATCATCGTATTCCTCGCTTCACTAGGTCCTCGCGCGTCCACCGATATCTCATTCGATGTCTTCGACGGTCCTCGGGCCTTCCCTTGTCACCCGACCGTTCCGCCATTTCTGTCCCTGCCACTCGTGGGCTTGGGCCACCACTATCTCATTCTAGGTCTCTGACGGTCCTCTCGCCTTGCCCTGCCGCCGACTGGTCATCCAAGTCCATCTCTGCCTTTTGGGAGCTTGCATCGCCTCGTCATCTTAGGGCTGTCGCCCCCCAATCAAGTTTTCTTTATTCTTCGTAAAAGTATATTCGTTTCCTGATAGTTTCTTCCGATAGTATAGACCGGCTAGCTAGAGGAGAGAAGGTATAAGAAACTTTGTGCTGACTCCCTAGTTTCGTACATGGGTACTCCAGAAAGAAAATGTTAGTCCGATGCTCAAGATTAGAAGAGTATTTAACAGCGGATGTCATTGGAATAATACCATGAACACTCTTCCATTATTGTATCTGTAATCTTGTATAATGAAGATTATGTAAATTTTGATGGATCAAGTGCAATAAGTGACATACCTTAACGAGAGAATATTAATAGGACAATGGCCCTTATTGAAAAAAATCTATCACAAATCTTGATGAATTGAACGGCCATGATAACTAGGGGATTGCCATATAGTTGTGGAGTTGCATTTTCGCACGCAAAGGGCATATATATTACAACAATTAGGACTGATAATAATATATTTTTACTAGTAGGAGCCTTTCCTACTGTCATAAAAGCTTTAAAAAAAATTACGAAACTTATGTTGAATATACAAGACTTGTAGATGTAGTCCTACAACTATTATTTTCCAAAAAAATATTTGAGATCTAAAATGTGGTTTTCAGCTTTTCTTTAAAAGGGGTCCAATGAGCTCGGCAGCTATATCATTTTTGTAGAGTCGGGACTTAAATTTGTATGTTGCCATATTTTAAAAAAGTTACCCAAAGCTCCAAACTATACACCAACATGTGACACTTCGGAATCATAGATATGTCAAAGTACCATGCAACCAATCATTCTTTTCCTAATAAAACATAGAATTCAACAACGACGATGAGACTATTTTGACACGAGCACATCCCTTCCCGTGTCGTGGACATCCCAGTGTGTTTGTGCCTCCGTTGTCGTTGTACTTCATTTCCGAGCTCTCGCGCCTTCCCTTGTTATCACTAGATCCCCCATTGAGACCGCCGCCAATCGGGAGTGGAGGCCCCCGCTATCTCATTTCCGGGCTCACGCGCCTTCCCTCGTCGATCGCCGCGCGGTCCCCCATGGAGTCCGTTGCAAACAGTGGCGGAACCGTGAACCCCCAGTGAGATTAAATAAGATTAACTGCTGACAAACACCGACTGCTTGGAAATGTACATGAACTCTGCCCCGGGCTCCATGGTATGCTAGCTACTTGAGCAAGTCACATTCTGACAGTGAAACAACGTACGAAATCCAAAGGCAAATATGGTTGATTGATTTATTCTGGTGCTTGTCAGTTGTCATGAAATTTGGTTACATGAACCTGATGGATTCTCCCCTGGCTACGTACGTGGATCCAGCTAGCTTTGCTCGATCAGCCTGCATGCATGCAAGCACGTGCTCGTGCATGATTTTTTCATTCCACCTCAAAGTTCTCCATCGTGAAGGCATGCATGCACCAGGATAAATGCACCAACCAGAACCGGTACGGATATGAAATAAACATCGATCCAAGATGAAAAAAGCACATCTATATGCATCCATTACTCACATCCATGCATAAAAGAGATAGTCTGACTATGCGATGCGTCGTTTTGGTTTCTCCGCCGCCGGGAACTGCGTCGGGAACGAGAGAGAGGATATACAGTCACCAAACAAAGTGCGTTTTGGTTTATCCTTGGGGGCGTTGGACGGTTCAGATGCAGATATATCTTTGTGGAGTGATCCGTGTGAGGCTTCTTTATGTCATCTCATTGGCTAGCTGAAGAGGGCCAATTCTTTTGTGGGCGGTGATGGATGGCAGCGGGTTAGGATTGCAATGGCGGTAGATTATTTTGGATAATTTTAAATGTATAAGATATCTCTTCTTCTCCATGACCGACCACCATTGCCGGATACAATTATCGTCGATCTAGTTTCTTGCCGCCTCTTGGATCACTTGGACAACATTCAACAAAAACCTCATCTTACTATGATTCATTAGTAAGGTGATCCGCTCGCCGACCCCGTGCCAGTGGATGAGGCAGAAACACATCCCCAATGGGCGGTGTAAATTTCGACCCCTCAACAGGTCGTCTATGTTCTTAGAATATCTCCAACAGGCGTTATAAATTTGGGCGCACCAAAATAATATACATCGTATATTTTCAACATTTAGCGTCCGATGGACGGTGCGAGCAAAGCCATGGGAACTATTTTTGCGAGGGATACATTCCAAATTTTCTAAAGGCACTAAAATAGCACGCCGCAAATACAACTTAATCACAAATTTGAAAACTTAAATTAAAATTAAACTTCATCTCCACAGTTACACATAATTTAAAACATAAAATGAAATCATTTAAACCCTAATCGGAGACTACTTGTCGTCCTGTGGGGTGCTGTTGTCCCACGGCTTCCACCAATCGTCCCACCTCAGATTGTCATCGTCCCAGGTGGGGTTCTCTGATGCCATCTCGGCGTCAGCCGCGGTCTTGCGTGCGCTTCTCTCCGCCGGTCTTTACGCCGAGAAGGCGTTCCACGGTGACATCTTCAGGGAAGCGTTGGCGCCATCTCATGATCGTCTTCCTCGATAACGACGAGGTAGCGCTCCTGTTGACGGTGGCGGCAGCGGTCCTCGTCAGTGACGAGTCGTGGTGGCGACACCAATTCCTGCGCCTGCTTGTTCGTCCAGACATTGTCGAAATTCATTTGCGAACGTAGCCGCGTCGTAGGCGCGGACGATTTCATGGGCGGTCTTGAAAGTCCCAAGACTGACGCATGATTCTCCGGAGCGAAACTCGGTCATACACGTCGGTGGGGCGGAGGCGGACGCAGTGGTACCCCCGACAAGCTCCAGCGCGGTGGAATCACGAGTGGAGGCGCGGAGGCAGCGGGCGCTGAACCGGCCGGGGGAGGGCGTGAACACTACAGTTGGATTGGCGCCAACGCGTCTGTTTTATACCGTGTGCAACCTTTTTTTTCGCGCTCGCAACCTTTCCCTCCTATGCTAAAGCGCCTCGCGGCCTCCCGTGCCGCCAAACGGGCGGTTTCTACCACGCACACACAATTTATTTTGCCTCTATTGGAGATTCTCTTAAAAGGTCTTGCAAGTTTGGAAAAACAAAAAGGTGATCGAAATTCACTCAAAATTAACTTCCCAGAACACATAGTTAATCATGAAGGCCACACTCGCATAACATGATCTTATATATGCTAATGGAAACATACTACATGGAGTTTCCATTTCATCGCAGTATGTTACTAGAGTCCTTATTTTTCGCTAGGAGATGATATTACCCGTCATTATATGGGTTTTTCTTGTCTTCGCGTTTTGCTAGGTCTTTATTTTATGATGTGAGGTAGTTAAGTTTTACCCATAATTCCATGTGTCATTTCGTATATATGTCACACGTTATATTTTTATGCTACATGATAATCATGAATATTATTACATTTGCTATATATTTCCGATGTCATGTGTTATTATTTTATGCTTTTAGATGGTGATTACCTTTTATTAAACGTGTTGTTTCGTTGTCGTGGTATGTTTTCTCATTTTATGCTATGTCCAAAGATTTCACCATTAATGCATTTATCCATGAGTGACAACTTCTGCATGAGAGCTCCGATTGATATGATACTGGAGGCATCCAAAGACTCTTAGGGAGTTAGGATGAAAACCCAAGACTTGGTGTTGGCGGGCATTTACGAAGAGATGCTTAATATATGTTGACAAATGACGGGAATTATAAAAGAAATGAGTTGCCCTAAAATGGATAATTTTCATTTTAGCTATGAAAAATTCACTCAACCACTCCGGAGTTATGGAACAACAACACATGCATGCTAGTGTTTATTTTGATCTATCTCCATATCTCCCCTCAGCATCTTTATTGCATATCTTGACACGCGACCCCACTCCTGCGGTGTCTGGTCACCCAAGAAGCGACTTCATACGTGTATTGTTCTAGGAGATCACATCATTGCCATTTCGATATGATAGGGTTGTGTCTCGAGGGGTTGAAAACGTAGGAGACGATGAAGAAATGTCCATATGAATATACTTAAAGAGATAGATAGATAGATAGATATATATATATATATATAGAGAGAGAGAGAGAGAGAGAGAGAGAGAGAGAGAGAGGGAGGAAATGTGGAGGAGGGCTCTTAGAGTACGACAATATATGATATATGAGTGGGTGGAATCGCGTTCAGTGGCGGGCCCAGGATTTGAAGACAGTGTATTCAAAATCTTGAGGGGTGATTTTATAATGTATAGAAGATATGACACAATTTAACCACAATATCTTAGAGTAAAAGAAACGGATCATAACTTGAAATAGTTCAAAATATCAAAGAAGCAACATGCGATTTTTCTCTGATTATTTACATCACCGAAGTCTTGTATGATCGGAATGGTTCCGATAAGCCAAAGCAAGGATACAAGATCGGGATCAGAAATATCGAATGGTTCCGTGTTCCCATCTTGCAGCCTTGGTCGACAGTCGTGGACCGTCGGGCAGGGAGCCAGGATCAGGATCAAGCATAATCGAGGAGTGGCGCCCGCTGCCTGACGCGCTGATGCTGGGATTTTGCCGTCGGATGTAGCCCGTCAGCCGTCGCGCGATGCTGTCGCCCGTCAGTCTAGGGCAGGGCGGTTCATTTCTGTTTGTGATAGTTTACGGACGAATGCATCAGAGCAAAAAAGTGTGGTTCTAAGTGGGCCAAAATAGCCATTTCGGCCTTATAGAGGAAGGAGGCAGGAGTTGGGCTCATGGCCCAAATATCACCTAATTCCATATTTTTTCATATACGCATGCATTATATAGCATATATATACCTAGTTTTTTCTCAAAAAATTTGGGTATTCAACTGAACACCCTTGAATTGAATTGGGTCCGCCCCTGACCACGTTATCGCTGTCGACCCCTCAATAGGTCGTGTATGTCCTTAGAGCCTCTCAGACATGGGTTGTAAATTTGGGCGCGCCAAAATAATTATACATCCCCTGTTTTGCAGATTTAGCGCGATGGCCTTGCATGCGAGCAAGTCCAGGCGCATTATTTTTGCACATGATGCATTCAGAATAATCTAGACGCGCTAAAGTAGCACGATGTAAATACAACTTAAACAAAAATTTGAAACCTTAAACTTAAAATTAAACTTCATCTCCATAGTTCTACATAATTTAAAACATAAAATGAAATCATTTAAACCCTAATCAGAGACTACACGTCGTGCTCTGAGGTGGTGCTGTCCGATGACGTCCACCAATCATCCCACCTTGGATTGTCATCTTCCTAGGTGGGGTTCTTCGACGCCATCTCGCCATCGGTTGTGGTCTTGCACGCGTGCTTCTCCACCTACCTCTGCGCCTAGAAGGAGTTCTACATGGTGACATCCTCGCGAAAGCGCTAGCGCCTTTGCACGATCGTCTGCCTCGGAGACGACGAGGCGACACTCTTGCTGACGGTGGTGGCGGTGGACCCCGTCAGTGTCGAGGTGCGGTAGCATCTCCAAGCATGCGCCTACTGGTGCGTCCAAACGTCGTCGAAATTCATTTGCGAGCGAGCCAACCCGAGCCACCACGCTGTCGCGTCTTACGTGCGGGACGCCTCATGGGCGGTCTCGAAAGTCCCGAGACCGACGCGCGGTTCGCCGGGGCGAAACTCGGCCATACATGATGGTGGGGCGGAGGCGGACGTCGCTGTAGCCCGACGAGCTCCGGCATGGCGGCATCTTGGGTGGGAGGCGCGGCGGCGGCGGGCACTGAACTGGGGGTGGGGGAGGGGGGACAAGAGAGACGGGGACGCGTGGAAGTTTCCATATTATGGTTGGAGTAGTGCCAACACGTATGTTTTATACCGCCGCCAAGTCTCCCGCACGCCAAACAAGCCGTTTCTACCACGCGTGCACAATTTTCCGCATCTGTTGGAGATGCTCTTAATAGGTCCTGCAAGTTTGGAAAAATAAAAAGTTGATCGAAATTCACACAAAATTAACTTCATAGAACACATAGTAAATCATGACGGCCACACAGGCATAAAATAATCTTATATATGCGAAGGGAAATATAGTACATTGTGTTGCCATTTCATGGCGCAACATGTTACTAGAGTGCCTATTTTTCGCTAGGAGATGTTATTACCCGTCATTTTATGTGTTTTTCTTGTCACTGCGCTTTGCTAGGGTCTTTATTTTATGATGTGAGGTACTTAAGTTTTACCCGTCATTTTGTGTGTCATTTCGTTTTCCACACGTTATATTTTTATGCTACCGGATAGTCATGATATATTATTACATGTGTTATTTCCGATGTCATGTGTTATTGTTTTATGCTTGTAGATGGTGAGTACATTTTATTGAATCCGTCTGTTCGTTGTCGTGGTATGTGTTCTTATTTTATGCTATATCCAAATATTTCACCATTAATGCATTTATTCTTGAATGACAACTTTTGCATAAGATCGCCGATTGATACGATACAGGAGGCATCGAAAGGCTCTTAGAGAGTTACGATAAAAACTCAAGACTTGATGTCGGAGGTCATTTATGAAGGAATGCTTAATATGTGGACAAATGATATGGGAATTATAAAAGGAATGAGTTGCACAAAAATGTATAATTTTTATTCTGGCTATGGAAAATTCACTCAACCACGTTAGAGGAATGGAAGAACAACCCAATACATAGGCATGCTTGTGTTTCTTTCGATTTCTCTCCATATATCCCCTCGCCCTTCTTCAGCGCACGACCGCACTCCCGCGGTGGATGGTCACCTAAGAAGGGACTACATATGTGTTCCCTTTTACTCCCTCCGTCCGGAATAAAGTATCACAAAGTTTGACAAAAGTGGATGTATCTAACACTAAATTATGTCTAGATACATCCACTTTTGTCAAACTTTGTGACATTTAATTCCGGACGGAGGGAGTAGGAAATAACATCACAACCATTTCAACGTGACAGTCTTGTGTCTCGAGGGGGTGAAATTATAGGAGACGATGAAGAAACCGAGAGAGAGAGAGAGAGAGAGAGAGAGAGAGAGAGAGAGAGAGAGAGAGAGAGAGAGAGAGTGAGAGAGAGAGTGAGAGAGAGAGAGGGTGAGTGAGCAAGGGAGGAAGAAGTGGAGGATGGATCTTAGAGTGCGACAAAAATATGAGTGGGTGGCGTCAAAAGTTGCATGGTGAAACGACTGTGTGAGTGCTTGGAGAGAGGGAGGCAATGCGGTGTGACGAGAGCGGGGGTACTAAGGTATCATGCATGAATTAAAAAAAATGCATGAAATATCAGTTCACATTTGTTACTAATAATTGTAATGCAGGTGAAATAACATGCACTAATAATCATACACCACAAATTTATCAACGAGAATAAAATATTATTAAAGGAACATGGCATGAAATAATAGAGCAAACGAGGAAAACTATTAATTTCATTGGCAGGAAGCTAACCGGATAGGCTAGGGCTAAAAGGGTCTAGCGACAATGATGACGCCGATTACTCTAGGCCAGACGATCAATATTTGGGTGAGGGTACTTGGTGGCTTGGCGATGATCTAGAAGAGACGGGCATTTTTTTTTGTCGTGGGCGGTTGGTGGGTCGTCATTTTTCTTTCCGGCAAGTTGCTTGTAAAGTTATGATCCAAGTCAACCATGTCTACTACACTTATTTAGTCTTATTAATTATTATATGTGTAATATAAATTTTTATTTAGAAAATTAGGTTACCCGCTAGTCCACTATAAGGTCGCCATAGCAGATAGGCCGATGCCGGAAGAGAATATCGACGACAACGACGCCGATACTCTAAGAGAGACTATAATTATTTGAACGAGGGCATTTGTCGGTGGCCAATTGAAATTTTAAGAAAATGTTATTTTGGGTACTAAAGAACAGGTCACCGACAATTTCTTGGTTCATCGTGTTATCATCGTAGGTTTGCGTATGGGTCTTTTTTCTCTCTTGAGCGGTGGTCATGCTACCCTTGGTGCTTACGCCACATCAAGGCTAATATTTAAAGGTCGGGTTGTATTTTCTGTAGTCTGGAAGCGATGACACCGATGTTGCTAGGTTTGGCATTACGCAAGGTGTCCTTTCTCTTGCTCGGCGATGGACATTCTCAATTTAACGGCTCTGTCAAGAGGTCGTGCCTCTTGAAGGAGCTGGTATTGATCTCAACGCTAAATCAAGCGCATCCTGCACGCATAACTAAGTCAAGTTTATTACACATAATCAAGTCTACTGTAATTCATGGAACAAATGGAGGACTATGAATCCAGATCGGTTGAAATTAGGCTGACCGTGAATCAAATCTAATTAATATATAAATGCCGGGTTGTATTTTCTATAGTGTGACAAACATGTTGCTAGGTATAGGATCGCGCAAGGTGTCCTTATCTTGTTCGGTGGCGAACATTCTTAATACAATGAACGTCTGCTTGAAGAGGCACGACCGAGATCCTACAAAGCGGAGAGCGCCCTTTCGACCGACGTCGTGGACGCAGAGCGCCGAACGACTCCGGTGACCGATAGCTTTGACACTAACCTAACAATGTCGTTGTTATTTTATTTTCTGCATGTGTAAGTTTTGACACTCGGTAAAGCGCCTACATGCATGACATCAATTTTTTTGAGTAAATCGATGCACGTTGTCACCATACATGCTGGTGTTGATCTCTGCGCTAATTAAGTACTATTATTACGAGCGCATTAATCCAGCAACCTGCACGTAAAACTAAGTCAATTTCATTAGGCAATAATCAAGCCTACCGTAATTCATGGAAGAAAGCTGGATCGTGAATCCAGCTAGTCATGATCGGCTGAAATTTGGCGTGTGGCGCTCAACAGCCAATAAGAGCCCAGAGACGAGCCTCCCACGGATCGACTCCACCGAACGCATGTAATCATTTACTCCCCCGAAAAAGAAAAAAGAAAACAAAACAAAACTACGTCTACGTCGACGCCTCCGCTCCCGACGGGATCCGATCTCCCCCATTCCCTCGATCCCCTTTCTCCTCCCCGGCCGGCCACCCAACTCCCTCCACGCCGCCCCAAAATCGGCGCTCTTCCTCGCCACTCCACCGCCGTCCGCTGATTTCCCGCGCCTCCAACCGCTGCTGCACAAGCGGCCAGCTTTCCACGCCACGGCGACTGGATCCAAGGAGGACGACGCCATCGGCGCTCGATTTGCGTCCGCCCGCAGCGACGAGGGCTGCCGCTGAACGCCAACGAAAATGACTAGGGCTGCTCCTAAACGCCGGTGAGTATCCCCACCCCGTTTCCTCTATTGGTTGCTCATGCTCCTCATCTCATCCCACGCGATCCCGGCGCCGACGACAGGGAGCACGTGGACGCCGCCGGATCTCAAGGCCCTGCAAGCTGCTCTCCCAACACGCCCCGACACGCCACGCTGCCCAGAACCTCCAAGGCACCTCCATGGTCCGATTCATACCCCTCCCCTCCCTGACATGTCAACCATTGGATCCCCCTCCCATTCTACTTGCTAACTGATATCAATCTCTCCTACGAGTTTGCAGCCACGGATTTCCTAGGTCGCCCATCGAGTTCCTGCTGCTGCCTCCGCTCATGTCTTTGGAGAGGATGTCGCCGGGCCGTCCTACTGCCTGGGCCTGAGAAATCGTACAACACGGCGGCGCTGCCATCCTAGGTAATCTCTCACTCTGACACCCTGCTGCTGATGGTTCGGTACCGCAGATGCCCATCTGCCGTCTTTTGTGTATCAACAAATATATGTGTTCTTCGCCAACCGCACTAGAGAACAACGGTCCAGTGGTTTTGCTCGAAAAAATCCGGCATCTCCAGGGCCAGTGGTTTCGCTCGAAAAAATCTGGCATGTCCAGGGGCAAGTGTGTGTGTAGGCGTGGATGGATACAGGCTATTATGTTACGAAAAAGAACAATACTAAGCACTTGAATTATCCGGGCACATTTAAATATACGTCTAGTGCGACTACACTAAGTTTCCAGTTAATGAGATATACGAGAGCAACTCTTAATATTTTCTATATGCTTACAGATTAGGAAATTTTTACTAGTCAAATAGTTAGCTTTGCTTACATATTCTTCCAAGTATATATGTGAACCCTGATGCTCTGTGTGCTGCCCTGTTAGCACTACCAACTTCAAAAAGATTACGGTCATGATCTTTCCATAGTGTTTCAACTATCAGTTCTGTCTCCGGACCATTATGTGATGTGTCAGATGTATGACCGCTGGTTCATAACTGTTAAGTCAGTTACTTGTTGGCATAATATACCGATGCAAGTTTGGATTTAATCATGCTTGCAAAAATTATATCACATTTATAGCATCCTTTTTATGTGATAAAATTTGATCATGCCTGAAAAGATTTCACGACATAATTCTCATTTTTGTGTGTAATTTGAGCCCGTGCCATTCTTGAAATTTTCACGTAAGGATTTGAAAGTGCTGCGGAAGATCACATCCTTTCATCTCCACATTGTTTTTTCTAGTTGAAAGCAGGATACTTGTTAGCAACTCACACGCACCTGTTTTCATAATTGGAGCAGTGATTTGTTGTATACATATAGCTTGTAATCATGTCACTGAAATGAGGCAGTTATGCTTTCATGTCAAAAGTTGACAACTTTAGGTCCTCAATTGTGAAATATTGTCATCTTTTTTTCATGTTCAGAACTAGCCATGCTTGTATATGAGCGGGTAAATATGTTCTTAATTCTAATGTCTCGCTGCAGTGACACACGAAGACGGCGAGGTGGCTAAACAGTGACAGCGCAGCATGCTGACGAGGGGGTGCCGGCCATAAGAACGCGATGGCGGCTACCGAGGCCTGTCGTCCGCCAAGATCTCCTCTTATGAGAGGACAACGACATTCAACGTGAGACCAAACAAAAGGCCTGGTTGGGCGTTGTGTGCGGGGGACGGGGATCTTCTCAGTTATGAGTACATGTTGTTCGGCAGCCTGGAGGGTCATCTGTTTGGTGAGCTCTTCTCACTAGTTCGACTTTTTGCTTGGTCTATTTCATCTGTCTGCGAGGCAGTCCGGTTATGGAATTGACATGGATCTATCTCTCTCATCTAGCAGGTTAATGACATGGGTCTATCTCTGCTCTAGCAGGTGTTTAAATGCTCTTGCTTTTCCTCTTCCTTATGCATGTGGTAGTTAACAGTAATGTGCTGTCTCCGATGCTTTCAAAAGCTTAGTTTTGTGAATTTTTTCTACCTTCTTTCTTTCGTGGGATTAGTTGATCACATCCTAATCCAGCATGGTCCATGTTCTATTGATGGACCATGTTTGAAGAGTAGTACAAAAGCCACTTATTTTATAAATTTGGACACCCGTGTGCACTGTATTTTCTTTCCCATTAATTTAATCATCTTCTATATATGGACCGGTGAAGAAATAAATTGCATGCATGGTTTCTGTGACTCATAGCAAATTAATTAAGTGGCATGGGGGAGCCGGAGCATGTGAGGGTGGAGTTGGGTAGCCATGTGCTATTCTCTAACTACCTGGCATTTATTCCCCAAGAGATGCATTTGATTGAGCAATGATTAACCGTGCATGCTGACTTGGGTCCTAATGTAGCATGTTTAGGTCAAAACTTCACGCCCAACGTGTATCCTATTTAATGTTGGTGATTGATTCCATTGTTTTTCCTTTGAAGAAATAGTGAGCTTGATGGCTCATCTAAATCTCTGTGAGCAATATATATATTGAGTGTGCACCACTAGAATTAGTGGGTCGTCTCTCTCACTATGAAAAGGAGTCATGTCATTCATTAGCTAGTTAGCTATCCTTGCCTTTGCAAGAAAATATCATCAGTTTGCAATTGGTATGTAATTGTTTAAACCTGATGTGCATTTGGACTGCAAGTAGTATTTTATGGACCTGATGTGTTAAGATACACCATTAGCATGTCTCTTATATTAAAGCTAACCTAACCTGCATGCCATCTTATTTATTTATGATGTTTAAGTGGTAGTACAACCATCACTAAGATAAGATTTGATCTGGACCTTATTTGGTATTACCCTCTGATAGTAGGAACTCATATTTTCTCGAAGTAACTTACTGTTGTAGTCTGCATTTAAAATCTTACTACTTTTGTAAACTCCGATCCTATAGTCGGTTAAAGAAAGAACTTAGAAATTTGAGTTTGCTTTTCAAATGGCGAGTCTTGGTTTTAGGTTTTGTGATTATAACTTGAGACTTCGTTATTATTTGGTACTCTCTTGCAATGGTTGGGATCGATTCATGTTATGTTCATCAGTCCTAAGCAGGGAAGAAGTGCAGCTGGAGCTGTCGCGAGGAATCCACGTTCGGCGAATCCAAAGTTACCTTGTTCGCCGTTCTCTAAAGGTACCTCGTTGGTCCTGCTTGAATCGCTTGGTATTAATGTCCAAAATGTTGCGCTTGTTGTCACGTCTACTTATGCATGTTTGATAGTTCTTGCCAAATGCATGTCAGTGATTCTATTTTGTGTCTTGAGGGGAAATTGTGTGTGTGTGTGTGTGTGTGTGTGTGTGTGTGTGTGTGTGTGTGTGTGTGTGTGTGTGTGTGTGTGGATACATGTAGTCTGCACATGGGAACAATCGGAACTTGAAGTTGCACATGTATCCTCTACATTGCACCTTCCTAGCTAGAGCAATAGTGCTTCTAAATATGTCCTCCTTTCGCATTAAAATACTATGTGACATATGGACTTTCTAGTTTATTTATCATGTAATTATGTGGTTCGACTCAAACCCTTGAGTTTCGACATTAAATGCCCTTCAAACTTTATTGAGAGATAGAAACTTTTCATTTTTCTGTATTTGCTTGCCCATTAGGAAATATTACTAGTCAAGTAGCTAGCTTACTTGCATTCTTCCAAATATATGAACCCTGATTTCTTTATTCCGTGTAGAGATCACGATGACGAATAGCCTTGTAAGTGATAGCCATATGTTTGCCATGGCGGCTTGTCACCAGTGGCCTTCTTCTCCGCCTCTGTGGTTCAGGTACATTCTTGGTTCCTCGCCCTTATGTCCTCTTCTACGTGCCCCGTGTGCCCCGCCATCGAGACGATGGACTAAACGAAATGCTAAATTGGTGTTTGTTGTTGTTGCCTGAACAAGGACTTATTATAGTGCCAATTTAACTGGCAGAATGCTTGTTTCTTTATGCTTATTAATTCCCAATCATTTTTGTTGTTTGATGCCAGTGAGAGTGCCTTGTCCAGTGCTCGGGGCAGATGGAGTGGGCGAATGGAGAAGCATTATTGGTTCGTGGCCCTGGATTTATTGCGGCTATCCGGCTGCCGTCAGTGCTTCCCTGGCATCGGATGCGCCCCTAGAGACTACCACCGGTGTCCCGCATGGACGATGATGTCGTAGACTAGTGGTGCTCTCGCTTTCCGGCAGGACGGAGATCGGCATTGGCTACAATCTGTCAAAGGTGAGCTGCGACCGTGGTTCCATGCTTGGTCTTGATGCGTGTTTGGAGGGTTCATGTCTAAACCGTCTACATGTTTGCAAGGCAGCAGGATTTACTGATTGGCAGAATATATATCATGTTCAAGATCATGGATTCCATGTTTTCTCTCTCTCGGATTAAGCATGATATGGTGTTAGGCATGATCTTGTGTCTGTTATGCTTTAGTACTCCCTCCGTCTTAAATTAAGTGTCACAAAGATGGAGAAAAGTGGATGTATCTAATACTAAATTATGTCCAGATACATCCACTTTTCTTCAACTTTATGACATTTAATTTGAGACGGAGGGAGTACTTATTGATGTGGTCAGTTACACTGGTTAGGCTTATTAGTGGAGCTTATGGTTTCAGCGGTTATGGATTTAATGCCTAGCTATCTTCAGTAAATTGTTGACATGATCTCGTTTACTACTTATTGTTGTGGTCAATTACACTAGTGAGGCACCAGCACTATATTCAGTATCATGGTTGGTTTGTTTGAATCGAGTAACTCACTGGCCTTACCATTTCTTAAGTTTGAAGAAGTTGAGGCTCACCCGCTTTCTTCTCATTATTTAGGCATCCTGATGAAACTTTGCTTAGTGTCTGGTTCTATATCTTGAAAGTTGCAATGAAGGTGTTGTTGTTTCAGTAATGGAGCAATAAATGTACTCGAGCAGATTGTGTGTAGTGATGATTCCTTTGTTTTTTTAAAGTATATTCTAAGATCATTTAAGCACATATGCATGTATGTCGAGACGACAAACGATGAACAAATGGATTCCTTCCTCTTATTGTGTGTAGCAGCTCAAGTGCAGATTCTCATGGTTGCTTAATTACCTATCTATATAAGTACTATGTAGAGTACCAGATGACATGAAGATGTTGGTGTTGTTTTCCAGTTGAAGGGCCATTATGCAGTGCATATCAATTTTCATTTGCTTGTATCGTTTGGGAACACATTCCTCCTTGTCCGTCCTCTTAGTTACCGAGAACACTTTGTGTCCTTGTGGTCGCCGAGGTGCTGATCTCTGTCGGCGGGGCGGGCGTCAGCTCGTTCTTCTCTGGAACCAAACATGAGGTAACTAACCATGCCGCTTCTTCTTCTGAGAGCCGTGAGAGAGCTATCTTCATCTTGATTTTACTAGATTTTGGTCCTTTCCCCGTACGTACGTTCTGCTCTCTTTAGATTTTATTAGTAATAGGATGGAGGAGGAAGTAAAGATTGAGTTGAGAAATTAGGAGTATAGAAGAAAAAGGAGGAGATGAGTATGTGTAGTTGGATCGCCAGCACAGACATGTATGCGTGTTCGTGCATCTTTCGCCCGCCCATCCGTTTTGTATCGTTTGTAGTAGGTGGTCTGGTGCGAGGCTGCTACTTTCTTTCTTTTAGTTGGCATTTGTTTTGTTTGCCTAGAGATCAACATGTACTAGTGCAATAATAAACAAGTTAAAGTTCCGGATCCACGAACAAATGTTTTCATAGGATACTCGGTTACTCGCTCTGATCAAATTGTGAGATGTGTCCCTGGAGAGATTTTGCGTCGTTGTATCCCTCCTTCCCAACGCCGCGATTAGCTGGCTAGCTGTGCCTTAATCAATTCGTGGGCTCTGTGGGAGAGATGGAGGAGCAACCATTAATTCACGGGGATTTTAGGAGACACCGATAAACTGAAACTTTTAGGAAGGTAAGTAAGTATTGAAGAAATTCCTGATTTATTGTCTCCCCCAGATTCCCCCCCCCCCCCCCCCCCCCCCCC
>JAPCYS010001594.1:0-29414 GCA_028641055.1 Alopecurus myosuroides
CACAAACCCCAAGCACATGGTTTCGCTGACCCAATTGGATTTTCGCGTCCTTTTATGGTACTAGAATATCATTTTTTGGGTGTTTCCCTGCTTGTTTTTGTTTTGGTATTTCCCATGCGTTTTCAAGGGGTTATCACACTATTTTGGGGGTTTCGAGCAAATTATCATGGTCATTGAATACACAAAGATGGTCACAAAGACACCGTTTCAGCATTTTCCCGCTTATTTTCAGGGTTATAGCACACTATTTTTCCTTTTGTGTGCTTGCTCATTTTTATTTTGGATATAGACACACCATTTCAAGAGTCATAAGACAACTCTTGCGAACTCAGTGATCGTAGGAAAATGATTACGGAGACATCATTTTGGCGCATAGTTTCCCTTAAGATGGGGGATGGATGATGCGGCGCGAATTTACATTTCACAAGAATCTACATGTGGGAAATATTTATTACATATCATTTCATGCATCGGTTTGTTGTTGTGATGCATTACCTATCATTTCATGTGTCGTCGGCGTGAGTTATTATTTCAGTGCATCAAATGGTAGCATAAATCCATTCATTTCATGTGTCAACTTGTCGTCTCGTATTATTAGTGTTTATTATTTGTGTTACATTTCATGTGTAAATCTTCACCAGGGATCGAGCCACCCATATATATATTAGTCTTGGAGCGAGGGGCTAAATCATGTTGGAGGGGCCGGAATTCTTAGGTAGTAACCAGCCCCTAAAGTATTGATTACGGGAAGACAAAGATAAGGTAATCCAGGTGGGTATGATGGCACCAGGAATTTAGCATTTCAATTCCTCGACAATGCGATAGGTCGGAGGGAATTGGTTCTGGCAGTGGTGAGGTAACGAACTACCGGATCCGGTGTAGCTAGCAAGGCTGGTGGTGACTGAAACTTCCCGCATTGAGACACGGGTACATTAGGGGAGGGATTGCAAAGTAAAAGAACAACTTATGACTACATTTACTCCCTCGGTAGTCCCGAATATAGGCAGGAGAGCAGACATGGAGCAAGATAGTTGTTATTTATCATGTCATTTTGTTGACGCGTTATAATGCTATGCAATGCCTACTATTTTACGTGTCGTCCCATTGTTTTGCATTTTATGCATGACATTAAAGTGTAAGACCCATAATTACATGTGTCTTCTCGTCACTACACCCTATTGTGGCCCTCCAGTTATGTCCAGAGATAGCCATTATTAAAGAATAAGACTCATTGTTTCCTCTGTCGTCTTGTCGTCGAGCATTATTGTTCTATTCTAGGATAGAACTATTGTGTATGATTTATTGGGTCACACATTACTAATTTATGCATAAAATGATAGCTATTACATACTTCAAAATGGTAGGTCAATATATGAGTTTGAGGGACATGATATTATAGGTGTACATGGGACCAATCGGAGAAATATAGTTATCACCGCCTATCATTTTATGTGCCATTTCATTGCTACATTATTATTACATCATTGCTAATTATTTCATGTGTTGCAGGGATTATTCTTTTATGCATAAAATGAAAGAATAATACCGGTCGTTTCATGTTCCCATTTGTATCCACATGTTAGTAGGGCTCTTTTTATTCCCAATGCTATCTTTCAGTGTCGTCACGTGCTAGGAGACAACTATTTTCTACGATTTTATGTGTCGTATCATTGTCACATTTTATTACTCTATGCATGAGATAATAGCAACCACCGATCATGAAATGGTAGGTCAATGTATATTTTCGCGGGCCCTGTTTTTATTTTTTAGTTTTCTCTCCCATTTTTTATTTCGGAGTTCTTACTAAAAAAAATCCCACCAGTTTTTATTTGGCAGTTTTCCCACCCCTTTGAACGATTGGCAGTGTTCACACCTATTGTTCTTGGTTCTTGGATTTTCCTCAATGGTAGTTTTCTAGCCTATTTTTTTGGTTTTCCATTTTGGCTCATATTTTTTGTTTAGGGAGTTTTTCACTCGTCTTTTATTGACAATTATCCTACTTTTTATTTTATAGTTTTCCACTCAATTTTTATTTGGCATCGTTCCTGCATGTCTTAGATTTCGCAGTTTTCCCACTTGTTTGAAGGACCGGAAGTTTTCTCAACTCTATTTATCTTTGCAATTTTTTCCACCGGTTTATAGAAAAACCACATTTTTGGTTCTCTCGTCTAGTTTTCTCTATTGGTGATAATGTATGTAGGAATTATAGTTTGTAAACATAAAATACCAAATTCGTCAACGTGACTAAAAAACCTTTTTGGAGTTGGAATTTTCTATATGCACCGGTTGTGGGTCTTAATCCATCCTCCTGAGCGGAATCTACTAGCAAAAAACATTTCTATTAACTGTCATATGAATCAAAGGATGACGAGTTTCAGTGGTACAAAGAGGCGATAAGATCTGGTTGACGATAGTGATGAGCCATGGTCGCCAGTCACGGGGAAGAATAAATCTCTTGTACGTACCATAAAAAATTGTCCAATATTTTTTATATTGGTAGCTCATATATTTTTTACTCTTTACACATATCTATTATCGTGTATTTTCTTCCGTTTATTTTATTTTGATGTGTATCACGAGGTTTCACAAACAAGGCCGAACATTACTCCGTGGTCTAATACCACTTCAAATTTAGGGTCGCTCCTGATAATGAAGATTTAGGTTCTATCTAGTTTGGATTGGAAGCATAAAATATCAATTCCTTCAAAATGAATGAAAGTCTTCGGAGTTTACAGTATATTTTCCCTATGTTTTCAAGACACATACTTTTTTAGTCTCCCCGCCCAAATTTCACGTGTAGTGATTACCTAAGTAATATTATCTAGTTATTAAGACCGAAACATCAAGTCTTTCATCATCCACAAAATATCAATCTACATGCATAAAATCATTATAAAGCCCATGTAATGGTAGTCATGCACACCACACGTGATTACTAGCACTATAATACAAATTATCTTGCACATCCTTATTTTATGTATGGAATGAAAGCTATTACTCCCTCCGTCCACTTTTATAAGGATCACTTCTTACTATTTCAATAGCAAAAAGTGAGCCTTATAAAAGTGGACGGAGGGAGTACCTATAATGGGTCGTCACTGCAATTTTCTGTTTGACGTAACTTCTTACGAGGTCCGATCGAGACGATTTCAATGGTGTTGAAAATTCTTCGAGTGTACCCAGGTGATCCTAGAGGATGTGAGAGCAAAGTTCCCCGACGACTGTGACGGGCCATGGTTGATGTACGGGAATAAGAAGAAGAAATATTCTAGACGATTACAAATTATCTAATATTTTCTATATCGATAGTTCATAACCCTGCTTACCCTAGACTGATATATATTCTTGTGTATTTTCTCGTATTTACTTTATCTAAACATGCCAATGTTTTATCTAAACGCCCAATAGTCAAGATAATAATGCGCACCCAGACGCGAAAAGTCGATGACGTTTTGGGACCCACGACGGGTAGCCTAACTGGCGTCGGTGGAGAGATGCGCCTCTCTGTGCCACAGCCACGCGGACGTGACCGCCAGAACTGTCCCATCGCGGCTTTATTGGCTGTCCCCTCACCGCAGTGCATCCCCACATGCGCACATCATGCTCTCTTGCCGCTCCTTTACTCCCCCACCAACAGGAAAAAGACGTCGCACGCACACAATCCCCACCGCCGACGACATGGACCAAGATGACCGCCGCGTGCTATGCGGCGATGTGGGCGGAGTTCCAGGTTGCAGAGGCCCACGTGGGGGGAGGGCCGTGATGGCGGAGGACGACGTCGTGCTGGCAGAGGTCAATGAAGATTGCGGCCTGGAGGTCGCGATGGTGCCGGAGGAGTAGGATGGTGGCCAGGCGGCCGCGAGGGCGAAGGAGCGCGACCAAGCGCAGGTCGTGATGCAGGAGGGGTCGGCGCCGCAGGCCGGCATTACCCTCTAGGAGGCGCTGGCGATCTTCTTTCTCGACCAGCAGCTCGCTCCTTTCGAGGAAGAGCACTTCGCGGCAAATCGCCGACGAGCGCAACGACGACGCTCTAATTGAGCAGATGTGCGAGCATGGCGACCTCGTCTGGAGGAACCGCGCCATCCTGGAGAGTCTCCAGTATGCGCGGCTCCGCGGCAAGGAGGAGGACGAGGACGTCTACTCTCCGATTGGGAGTTCTCGGAGGACGAGGAGGACCATGGCACGCCCACCAACTCTGATGGGGAGTCTATCCCGCCGAGGACGTCACTGGCAATACCGGTGGGTGCCCCACCAGACGACATGGAGATGGAGCCCCCCGGCAACGAGCAGGCGGACCTGCAGGAGGCCGCCGCCGCCGTCGAGGACGTGGAGATGGCCATCTCTGACAGCTCGGAGGAGGTGGATCGCCCCACGACCCCATGCATCATCATCTCCTCCGAGGTCGTGTGGGCGACTCGGGGGCTAGATCTCGAGATTGTGGCGGCCTTTCCGAGGCTGGCGCCGGTATTTGATGTCCCCGCCATTAATAGACTGGGTTTGATGCGGCTTCGCAGATGACATATGAGTCTCTTTCGGAGATTTCAAGCAATATTTTGTCGCCAGCTGGTGAAGCCTCCGACCGATGCGCCGCCGATAGATGTTACCTCATGCGGAGGCGTCAAGTCATGCCTGCTATCGACAAGTGTTGCACGGAGGTGTCATATTTAGTTTGTTGATGCTGAATCAAAGCTGGTGTGATAGTGGCGAAAGGAAGACGGTATGGGACGTATGTTTTCCATTGTCTTCTCCAGAGGTATCCGGTTATCGTGGCGTCGGTAGCCGGATAAAAGGAGGATGGTACATACGGGCTAGAGGACAACTTTATGCACTCCAATGGAACTACAAGATCTCTGATCAGGCTACGTCGACGCGCGTCTGTGCGTATCCTTGCTGAAGGTGGTGGACTCAAACTTGAGGTGTGAGAATCCGGAGTTCAACCTTGTGTTGACTTATCACCATCCGCACGCGTGCAATGTTTACTTCTTGAAGGTGTAACCTAGGAGTTGTGTATTCGTTTTCTTTACTCTTGTATCATAGAGCTAGTGGCTATCTGGTGGAGTTACTGTAGCGAAGCATGCGGCCTCAGGTTTTTCTTTCCAGGTCGATGTTATTTGACCGTATTTTTGAACTCTTCTTTAATAAATCGGCTGTGTGCATCGTTTTGATGCAGAGACTGGGACATAGCTCCCATTTTTTAAAAAATTAGAGAAGAAAACAGGTGTGCATTTCTACTACTGCGACAAACATGTCGTTTATTGGGCCGAAGCAAGCGCATGCGGTCCCATCAAGGCACGTTCTAAACTTCCAATCGAGTTCTCCCTCACTTTTTCAATTCCTCTCCTAGAGAGACGAAATAGGCATGCGCCCCGCTATATTAATATAGCAACCACACGATACAACCACTAGAATGCTGGGGCAGCAGCACAAACATGCCCAAGAGACAAGAAGAGAGAAAGAAAAAGAAGAAACAAATGCCAACGACAGCAGATCGTACAACTACGAATGAACCACAACCGCTGCGCCCACCTAAGTTTTCCACCGCGCTCCCTGCATACCAAATCGCCGCGTAACAAGCAACCCCTTCATGAAGGAAAGCGACGACGACGCTGTTACCCGGATCAAGCCTAGGGTTTCCCCCGATACACAAAGGAGAGTGGGGAAGGGGTGCACCGACGCCCTTGAGGAAGGAAGGGCGATACCCACAGGCGTCACCGCGTCAGCGCCGGACAAGCCGGAAGGGATTTCTCCCAACCCCCCACCACTCCCCAGGACGATTCACAACGCTCTCTCCAACTTTGCCGCCCACCAGCATGCGCCACCACGGTCTTGGCACCATCCCAAGTCGTCTCACTAAGGTCACCGCCTCGAGGCCTAGAGGACGGAGAACGAGCACACGGTAGATTCGGGGCCAGCAGCACCGCAGCCGCGCGAGAGGGTCCGCCTCCACCGCTTTCGCGGTAGCCGACCGGACGTGACAGCAGGGTCATACCAGGCCCTCTGGCCTGGCCGGGCCCAAACATGCCCGCAAAGCCCTGCCGCCACACCATAGCAGGCCGGCTGGCAGCGCCGCCCCGCCCTATATCCACCGTCACCTCATCTCTGCCTCCAGGGAGCACCGCCTCCGTACGGGGCTAGCCGGGCCACCCAACCCATATCGGGTCCAGATCTGGGCCGACCGTGCGTCGCCGGCTGCCCGCCGCACACCGCGCCGCCCGTTGCCAATGGCAACGCCGTCGAGAAGACGGCCTCCGGGCTCCACGAACCCAAACACCGGAAGCCGAGCCGCACCACCGTCGGCCGCGCTCGCCCTGGCCGAGACGCCTACGCGCGGGGAAGAGAAGGGGCCGTCGCCGCCGGCCTCGCACGGGCAACGCCAGCCGGCGGCGGCGGGAGGGAAGGACGTCGAGGAGGAGGATGCTACGAGAAGGGGAGGAGCCCCCCGGCTGCCTCGCGCAGGGAAGCGACAAGATGGAGGGAGGGGGAGGGGGAGGGAGGAGGTGTTTCTCGTCGGAACCGACTGCAGAGCGAGCTCAGATATCTTCCTCTCCTAGAGCCACCACAATATATGTATAGATTAATTTTAATAACATAGTACCGTAGTACTTGAGATGTAAGCTAAATAGTTAATCAGCAAAATGTTTGTACAGAAAAATATGGGTAGGCGTGCTTGGAGCTTGGGACCATGTCCGCTCATGCAATTACGCACACAACTACCATAATTAGTTTGGTGGTGTACATTTCTTGGAAACGAACACGGCAATTAATTCGGTGGCGCACGTTTCCAAGAAACTAACACGACGAGGAGGCCAGCTGGATCGGCATGAAGTTGTTTCCGGCCAGTGAGAGCACATGACCTGCCTCGACGCGGATTGCTCACGGATAAATCCAGCCGTCCAAATCTCTAGAGATCGATCGAACGGAGATCGTTTGCTCAGCCCAAACACACACAAAACACACGGCAACGAGATAAGAGGAAAGAAAATCCCAAACACACCTAACATTCTCTCACTCCCGAGCCTCTTCCTCTCCCTCTGCGCCGCCGGCCCGTACCGGTGGCCCTCGTCGGCGCTCCCCCACTCTTCGGCTCCTCCCTCCTCACCCGTAGTAACCTAACCCTCACTTCCATGGCGGAGGAAAGGGATCTACTCTAGCTTGACCTGGCGGCGGCGCTCTTGCCCGCAGATCCATCTGCTACTGCTAGGGCGGCGGCAGAACGACGGCACCACCCGCAGCTGCTATCGCCGTAGACCACGCCCTCGTCCTGATTTGAGGCGGCCCGTGCAGCAGCCCGGCGATGGAGATGAAGGGATTCCGCAGATTGGAGCATGGCTCGTGCTTTCCTGCAGGCCGGCCGGCGACCTCAATCCCCTCAGCACCCACGCCTCCCCTTCTGCCCCGTCCATCCACCATTTCCCTCGCCCACCGTCGGCGTGCTCAGCGCAAGGTACGAGTTTGTGCCCTATCTGATTCCTCTTCTCCTACCCACAGCCTCTCATTCTGGATTGAAAATAAAATAGGTTCTTTGCCACAGGAGAACAAATCGCTGGACAAGTTCCAGGAGTAGGTCTCCACAATTCGTTGGATGCACGTGTTACAGGACTCAATGCTAGACAACCTCTGCACGCCGGCGAGTCCAGCAGACGCAAGCACGAGGAGATCCATGAGGCCGCTCCAACCCCTGGACTCCCTCTCCTCCGGCCGGAAACAAGGCCGCGCCTGTGCAGCCGGTGAGAACTCTCTCTCATCCCTCCCCGTCTTCACAGTCAGTCTCGTGTTTCAAGACCAACCCATCTTGCTAGCCCGGTTGTAGGAAAAATCCATCTTGCACTGTTTTACAATTGGATCCCGTGTGTTGCAGGTTCCTGTAAGTTCACAAGGTGTTCTACACTTTTTTCCTGCATTTAGCTTTGTTCAGATTCGAAATTCCAGAAATGCTTGAATGTAGTTAATCAAGTGCGTAGGTATTAGCAAGGTTCTTCTCATGTCCAGAAGAAAACTTCTATATGGATTAAAAACTCGTGTACCTTTATATACTGATACAACTACTAGCTGCTAGAAGCTGGACTTCTTATAATTAATCAGCAGTTAATCACCCTGGTGTGTTGTTTTATTTGTCACTCACTCACCCACTCACACGTGTTTACTAGGCAGTAAAAGGCTGGACACAATAGAATGAATCCCCCTGCTTATTTTGTATGTATGCATACTTCCCAGTCATAACTTTTACTTGTCGGCATATTGTTTTGATGCAAGCAGCTGAATATATGTTGGATGTACCTTATAATTTAGAATTATGTAATCATGCCTGAAAAGTCTATACATATATATTAATATACTGTAAATTTTGATAATTCTTGAACAAAGTTGTATAACGTCTATAGCCTCCTAAATTTATGTGATAGACATGCTTGAAAAGATTCCGGCATATAATTCTCAAACATATTTAGATTTCTTCTGTAATTTAAGCCAATCCCATTCTTGAATTTTCCACTCTATGATTTTTCAATGTGCCGAAGGGAAGGTCTATGTAATTCTTTTCATCTTCAGAACCAACCATTGCTTGTACATGAACCTTTAAGTATTGTTCTTACTTCAAATTGTCTTCCTGCATGCAGTGCAGGCAGTTCACGGGAAGACAGCGATGGGGGTGACCAATGACAGCGCATGGCTGTTGGTGCTGCACGCCGGCAAGGGGGTGCCAGGCAGTGCTGTGTTGCCGTGTAGACGTCCGTCCGTGGATAACCTTGCCCCAGCATGCATGACCATCGAGCACAGCGTCCAGACAAGGTAAGTTCATCCTCTCCGCTTTGACTGCTGGTTTACCTATGTTTTCTTGCTGCACATGGTTGTCATTGTTGTCCGTGTGTGTTCCTCTGGATGGAATTATGTCCTTGTCTTGGTGTGTTCTCGGGCGTGTGTTCTGGCTGCACATGTCCATTCCGTTGTCTGCATTTTAAACTGCAGCATGGTCATATATATGCCTCTTATCCTCGACATTAATCATTCTTTGTTGATAGAATGTTAGAACTTGGAACAACCTTTCTTTGGTCATGTCTGTTGAACATATGAAGCAAAGTTTTTAGGAAGTATTGATTGTGTGCCTCGGTCCTCGAGTTTTGATTGGATTTATGTACATCAGCTGTTCGCCAATCCTTTAGATATCATATGCTTGCGCTCTGCTATAAATCTTGAATGTTATTGCTTATTTCTATTTTTTTTGTTTGCTTCTGTTGAGAGTTAATCGTATACCCTATTGCTGATAATTAGTGCTATTAATTTATTGAATTTTGGTGCCACTAGGCCACTAGGGAGAGATCAGGCCAGCGAAGTGGCATGTTCATGGAGACCGATGTGTGTTCTCCACGGATGCTGTCTCTGCCCTGGTATGAGAGCGGCAAGGAGGAGCTCATGTTGCTTCTCTGGCACACCAAGGTCATCGCCACCTGTGACTACCAGAGAAAGCCCGTCTTGGTCGGCCTACCGTGTGTTGTCAGGAAGGCGTTTCGTCTTGGAGGTTGTCACTGGCCGGTGAGTCTTCCTCCCAGTTATCTAGGCATCCTGCCGAAACTTTGCTAAGTGGCTTGTTTATATATCTTGAAAATAGCAATGCAAGTGAAAATAATATTATTTGAAAACTCTTGCTCTTGCGAACGTATGGTGTGATAGTGACTTTATTGTCTAGTATCTCTATACATGCTCATTGCACGTGTATATCTTCATTTTTGTTTTTTACATAGTTTTCCATGTAGAGGTGCAGTACCGGTATCATGTATATTATGAACTTGAGCTTTTTCATCTCGGACTTCATTTACTTATCAAGTCAGTGTTTGGCTGTAGTAGAGTATTACTAAGGCTGCCACACTGATGAAATTTTGATAATCACACATTCTTCCTTGATTTTCTATCTTAGACATTGTTTACTCTTGTTACTATATAATGCAAGCAACATTTATAACTTGAAGGTCTGTTACTTATCCCCTTCAATTTGACTTTGGGGGCATGTTATTAACCGATGGTATGTTCATCCATCATTTGCAGGGCAGCAGGGGAAAAGTGGAGCTGGAGCTGGCCGGGAGGGCCTTGGCCGCGGCATCTGGTGTGACTCCGATGATCTGGCCGTGAGGGAGCCTTTGCCGCCGCATCCGGTGTGACCCCGATGTTCTGGCTCCGGCGGTGCTGCTGCTGTGATGGTCACGGCCTTCTACACCTCGTGCGCGTTTGTGGGCACGGCCGGCCCTCGTCTTCGACTACTTCCACCCTTGCTGCCGTGGGATGGCCGCAAGCGTTGGCCTTTCTCTATGTCTTCGTGGCTTAGGTGAGTTTCTTCTTCGGTAAGACCGATACAATTGATCGGTCTGTGCGTTTACCCTTCTTTCCTCTGTGATACGATGGCTAGATTATTGTGTGCTCTAGCCATTGAGACGATAATCTATTAATTTAGGACTCTGTCGCGGTTGTATGGTTTGCTTTGTTATTCTGTGATCATCTCGAATGGCAGAATTGTATTTGTGGCTGATGGGAGTAAGAAAATTAATTGAGAGCTTAAGATTGAGAAAAAAGTGCATTTTCTGTCAGTTGTATCAGCTGGTGGTGCATATCAGCTCTCTAATTATAGTTTTTGAAAACTAGCACTGCCTGGTATACTCCTTAAACAAAAACTGAGCCTACATGAAAACTACATGTGCCTAGCACACAATCTTTTTTTCCGGCTTGACTCAACTAGCGGTGCCGAATGCACTAAGTGTTTGCTAGCTTGATGTAGTTGATTGGTTTGGTATGAATACAACATAAGTCTCAGCCCGTTTTTTTTAAATGTCGGCCTGTTTTACTCCAATGAAGCCTTTATTCCGAGCTTTTTTTTTTTGTCTCAAGGGCATTTTATTTTGCACTGCGGTATCCCTTGAATTTCCGTGTTTATACAGTGGCGGAATAAAGGCAGCTGCCCAGGCTTCCAGCCGGCCGTCTTAGTGCAATTTTTGGCTATTGACGAAAATACTAGCATCCTAAGACTCCTAATCAACTGCTTGCCTGGGATTCATAGTTTTTTTGGGTCATGTATTTTATATATTCCATCAGGTTCAGTAAATAAGTTACCTAATCGAGCATTGCAGAGCGGCCTCTCACACTTGTCTTGGTGCTATTTTTGGACTTTTGGTACTTGCTTCATGTCGACGTTCACTTGGTATTGTCACCAGTGATGAAGTGCAGGCTGTAATAATTGTTTAAAATCTGGAACACCTTTGTACTAGTCTGCTATGGCCTTATGGGAATTAAGTGCTAAATTGTGACGGACGAATACGAACATCCTGTAGTGTATGTAGTGATCATCGTTTGTATTTGTATCTATAGCAGTAGTTACCCAAACAATCTGGCGGCACCGGCCCTATATTTGAACATTGTCATATCTGCACCATAAGGAAATGAATTTGTATGCAATCGATGATATTGGCAATGAACATTGTCATCTTGGGAATTTACACAAGTTCTTTGGAAAATAAAAGTATTGGTATATAAATAAGAAATTACAGCTTAGAGGTGTTCAACCTTCTCCTACAACTCATTTATTCAGCACTTTCCACACTTGTGTTATTAATTTTCCTGTTTATCCTCTACAGTTGCATCGCGCACAACAAGTTGGCGTTGCCAGCAGTTGGGTAGTGTTGCCGGCGGCGAGACGGAGAAAAGACATCCTCCTCATTGCAGCCATTATCTCTGTGGATTGGATGTCGTACTACACGCTATGGTGAAGAAGCCCATGTGATGCGTGTTGTTGCTCCTTGTTAATTCCTGGCTGGTGAGAGATGTGCCGGATGAGTAGGCAGGGAGTGGGCGTCCACCTTGTCCAAGCTGCTCGCTACAAGGCCCACTGCCAACGATCTCGACACCCGAAGGTTGATCTTTTCCTTCTTATTTGCTCTCGTTCGAATCATGCTCGCATTCTATCTTGCTATCCAGTTTCATCCTGACTTAGTAACCAATCTGGCAGGAAGGGCCTCGCTGATCTGTACGATGACCGGCAGATGCGGCGCCGTGCTGATGTTGCCGTCCTGATGCTCGTTCAGGCCGTGGATGATAACTTCTTTCTCAAGAAGGACCGACATCACTGTCAGCAACTATGCCGTCGAGGTAATCCTACTCCCTCCACACATGATGGTTTGATCTCGTTGTTGCTGAGTCTTGTGAATGGTGTTCTCGTTCCATGCAAGGAGCTGAGTATGGAAGACCAATTATTCAGTCCTGCAATGTCATGCGAACCACTGGTTTTTGTGTCGTCGTCGTGCTTTCCGGGGGAGTTCATGAGAGCAGTGTCTCATTTCCATGTGTTTCTGCATTTAGTGTCAGAATTGGGAATCATACGGTAAAGTAGCTTAAATGGAGCTATCTTCCAAATATGAACTTTGTGAGTTGATTAATTACCGCGTTAATATTTTAGCTTGTTTATCATGTAGCCGCCTCCTTCTAAGCATGATTTGCACTATAATTACTGTTTCACAATTAAGCTACCATTTCTTGAGGATTGGTTCTGATTTGCTATAACTGCTACTAGAGGTTGCTGTTGTGGTTAATCTGTGTGCTAGTTTGGCCTAGGGATGTGAAGGTGGGATCCCACTTATCCCACTTATTGTCCCACTTATACCTCATTTGTATGTGTTTAGTTCAATTTTTTTGTCAAAGTTTTTGAACTAACCATTCACAAAAAAGATATAAGTGGGATCCCACTTTGCATCCCTAGTTTGGCCTGGCTGAGTTCTCTATAAATCAGCCAAGGATCCGGACTGTTATTATCTAATAAAATATTGGTTGGATGTTTCTCAGTTTTGGTCAAGTTGTTATTCGTAATTTTAATCCGAGGCATGACTAGACAACCTAGCAATCTTTTCATAGAGAACTTGTAGTCGTTTAGCTTGCTCTATGTCGATGAAATCTGTTACTGTGTTAAGATGATGTTTCTGTCCATTGTGTTGATGTTCCTTTTGTCTCGCTTTCTTGTGATTATTTTTTTGTTTTTTGGTTTACAATCGGATGAGCATGCAAGTTAATTTGATTTACTTGAGTTGATAAGTTACACATTGTCAATTAATATATCGCTGTTTTTTGGAGTGCTTGCAACATTGTGAAATTGCGAGTCTTTTGGTGCGTTTTTATCGTTTTCTCATAGACACTTTGATACGTATAGTGTGATTAATTTGTTGTCTCTGTGTATATTGGAAATGCTTCCCTGGCCCTAATTCACCTTGCCAAGGGCCTGATGGTTCACCTTTCCACCTTCGGTTGTGAACTTTGGCTGTTTGCTCAAAATCCTTCTTCTTTCCTTGTTTCTTTCCTACAGGGTGGACAAAGTATGAAGCCTATACATGTTGTTGTATTAATGGACAAACTTGAAGTCATGGAACATTTTATACCATTGACGTCTCCAATCACAGGTGTTTTGAATCGTACTGTTGACGGAGAAGGTGCCGCTTTAATCTGATAATTGATTATTTTACATGCTAATGAGCGGAAGGCTACAGAAATGCAGCTTTAATCTGATAATTGACCGTTCCATTCTTTTTATTGGGATTTGGTCATGTAAAATTGTCAGCAAAGATGTTTGGAATTTTAAATTATGTCATTAATTCTATCCATTTTCTTATGTTAGTTACAATTTGACTTACTTTGGCACATTCGAATTTTGAATGCTGAATATTCATGCTGGTTAAGTAGCTGAGCTTTACTTTTACTAAAATAAAATGCTTACATATTGTGTGTTCCATTTGAACCATTGTGGGAGTTTCTTAAATTTTGATTAGATGCTCTTCCCGTCTCTAGTTTATTGTCTCTCTTTTTTGAGTGTTTTCTTTGCCGGCTAGCAAGAAAGGTGTTATTATATATGTGGCTTGTGTTGCACGGAAACATAAAGCCCTTTCCTATGGTGGGTAATACAACTTAAGTGCTCTACTGTCAAAATTAAGAATGAAATTTCTCATGGCTCCAGATAATAGGAAATTCCTTCCTAGACAGTTGCCTTTAAAAAAAAATCAGTTAGGGACCATATTGAGCATCCATGATTCTTTCTCCCAAGTTGTTTCAAGATTTTTTATCCTTTCTTTGTTGGAAAGTTAACTGGTGTGTTTCTTCAGGACAAGCCTTGAGTCATGTGAATCTTGGTATTTGGCTTCAAGAATGCCAAGCATCAAATGGCCTCTTCTTCAATAATCTTCGAGGTTTAGGTAAGTTCTCGGGTTTTTTCTCTTTATTTTTCGTCCACATGTTGTGTGATATATGGCTATGTTTTTTCTAGCCATCTAGTCATCTAGCTTTCTAAATTCTGTTGTCAAGAATCTGATATCTAGGCCTGGTTGTTAGAGGTCATGGTGCTAGTATTCTTTGTAAACCAGTGAACGTGATGATTTTGGGCTATTAACCTCAACTTGCTATTATATGATTCTGAATGCTACTTGTTATTACTGTGTTGTCTTGATCAGGTCTTCTTTAGGGAGAGTAGTTTTGCAAATACAGAATAGGAAAAGAACAGAATTTGGCTTACAAATGTAGATTATCGATATATTATTGTTGGATTCAAACATGAAAGCTAAACCTTAATTCTGTGTGTAAAAGTGTTGTTGTTTTCGAGTCTGGAGCTTATAATTAGAGAGGTCAATAATTGCTGATTGGAATTGGACCATATCGGCACCATATCTTGTTTGCGTGATAGTCTCATGTGCCATACATAGAGGTAACTCTTTCTTGGTATGCTGTCGCGCAATGGTATCTTGCACTTTGCTAAGTAGCCTCACACTGTCAATTAAGATATCGCTGTTTTCTGGAGTACTCGCAACATTGTGAAATTGCTGAGTCTTTGGGTGCGTTTTTATCGGTTTCTCATAGATACTTTGATACATATTGTGTGATAAAATAGTCTATGATGACCTGTAACTTACTTATTATCTGTGCAACCATTCCTTTTGATTTTGGTTATATTGGCTATATAAGATGGGAGTTTGCAATAGCTACAAACAGGAAGTTATCGTTCACCTTTTCCCCTCCAGTTGTGAACTTTGGCTGTTTATCGTTCTGTGGGATATTCAGGCCCAAAATCCTTCTTGTATTAATTGAAGACCGGTTTATTAAGAACAATAGCTTTAGTTAATTAGAATGCTTCATGTATGTTTCAGTGTACATGCTCATATGTTTTATTTAGTGGCCCCAGTTGAGTTGTATTCTCAAACTAATTGGTTTCAACCATTCCTTTTGATACATATTGTGTGATAAAATAGTCTATGATGACCTGTAACTTACTTATTATCTGCGCAACCATTCCTTTTGATTTTGGTTATATTGGCTATATAAGATGGGAGTTTGCAATAGCTACAAACAGGAAGTTATTGCTAGCCTTGCTGGTGCCATTTGGCATCAAGGAATGTGTTGCCAGATTTTGCATGTGTGCTTGAACCAGAGTCCTTGTGCAGGCACTAGTCAATGACTATGATTTTTCTTAGTTATAACCTATATGATTGTGCATCGTACCAAGTTTACTGAAGAATTTTCCTGTGGTAAAAAGTAAATCATGATGTGCCTGTTATTATTTTTCTCAAACTTTATTTTTGAATATGGTTTCTTTGCCGTAGTGATTTGGTTTATATTGGAAATGAACCAGAGTCCTTGTGCAGGCACTAGTGAGTGACTATGATTTTTTCTTAGTTATAACCTATATATGATTGTGCATCGTACCAAGTTTACCGAAGAATTTTCATGTGGTAAAAAATAAATCATGAAGTGCCTGTTATTATTTTTCTCAAACTTTATTTTTGAATATGGTTTCTTTGCCGCATGCTGATAGTGATTTGGTGTATATTGGAAATGAACCAGAGTCCTTGTGCAGGCACTAGTGAGTGACTATGATTTTTTCTTAGTTATAACCTATATATGATTGTGCATCGTACCAAGTTTACCGAAGAATTTTCCTGTGGTAAAAAATAAATCATGAAGTGCCTGTTATTAGTTTTCTCAAACTTTATTTTTGAATATGGTTTCTTTGCCGCATGCTGATAGTGATTCGGTGTATATTGGAAATGCTCCCTGACACTCTAATAATTTACCTCGCCAATGTGCCTAATGATTCACTTTTTCCCCTCCAGTTGTGAACTTTGGCTGTTTATCGTTCCGTGGGATATTCAGGCCCAAAATCCTTCTTGTATTAATTGAAGACCGGTTTATTAAGAACAATAGCTTTAGTTAATTAGAATGCTTCATGTATGTTTCAGTGTACATGCTCATATGTTTTACTTATTTAGTGGCCCCAGTTGAGTTGTATTCTCAAACTAATTGGTTGTGTCATTTTCGACTCCTCCAGATGGGCGCGGTGGTAGGGTTGGCTGCCCCGGCTTTGGCTCCGGAACGATGACGAGCTGCTTTTGAGAACACCAAGGTGGTGTGGGCGACGAGGAGCGACTTGGAGCGGGCGGCCAGTGCTCGCTTCCTGCGGGACACCGAAGAAGGCAGCGACGTTGGTGCGATGAGTTGCGCGGGGTTAATTGGCTGCCGCTCGCCCATGACGATCTAATCCTTGCTGTTGCTGTTGTCTCCCTGTAAGATAGGAGGCCATGTTCTTCTTGTTCTTTGGGATACTGGACAATGATTGTAGCAACTCCTAGAGTCGATCTTTGTGTGTAGCTAGTGTAGTGCTTGCTGTAGTATATGGTCGTGTTCTTCCTTGATTCTACCAGCTCAAGTATAAATTCTATGGAAATGGTGTTGTTTTCCAGCTGGACGGTCATGTAGTTTAGTTTCTTTATTACGTGTATCCTACGGAGCAGTACAGGCGAAGCGACTGCAACCTGCCTGATTTACAACTTTGTGCGAGACCCTTTGTATGGTAGTTCGTGATCATACACCTTTAATTTTCCGGTTGTATTGTACAGAAAAGAAAACTTTGAATGTCTCCTGGGAGGAACAAGATACAAAAATCTGTCGTTATCATGCCTCTGTGTGGTGCGTACGACTCTTGAGTTATATCTTTCATCTTAATAAAAAGCTGCTAGCTAGTCAGGAGTTGGGTTCTGCCTCGTGAAGAATCTAGTGTAGCACGTAGCTTCAAATTAATAGGCAAGTTACCCAAGGACGCTCTGCAGTCCTCCCACATCTGTAGCCATAGTCGCGGGCGCACGTAGTACAAGAGACCGAGAAAGTACAAGGAGTTTGGCGCGTCGTCTGATCCAAGTAAATAGGGAGCGCAAAGGATCGATGGAGAACACAATAACTACCTGGCGGAAAATCCTAGCGGCCGCCTCAATTACTGGGACTGAGTAATGTAGCGAGGAAACCAAAGCGACGGTGCTCCACGTCAGCGATCCGAGACATGAGACATCTTGGCCATCCATCCTCTCCATGGCTCCAAACAACAAGCACCAATGCGAAGAAGAGAGAACCGACGGAAAATGTTTTCCCTTGTGCTCTAACTACCTCCAACCCTTGCCTATAAATCCAAGTCCATTGTTAGAAGCCGCGTGCGGGATGCGCGTGACTTGTGACTTTGGACTTGGCGAGGGGAGTGGAGTGGAGGCGTGGTTATCTGTTAAGGCGTGGGCGTGGCTTGGATATCTTGGCGAGCCTAGGCGTGGAGCGAGGAAGTTGAGGAGCAGGCCTCATCGTCGTAGATCGGCGGCCACAAGGCGTCTTCCCTCTGAGTCTGGAGAATGTAGAAACAAAAATTCAGCTGTCCACGTCCTAATTTCCGTCGTCGCAAATCCAGCTCCCTGGATGGTCGTTTTGTAAATACAAGTGATGGGCCGCTCAGGTTGTACGATGGAATGGGGAAAAAAAAAGGGGTACGCGAGGCTGCTAGCTAGCTTGATCAGGATGTACGATACGAGTATAAAGGCAAGGCTGGGAAGCTAGCTTGAGAGAGACGACAGGACTATACGTTGGCTGGGTTTGATGCGATGAACGCATGGGTTGGCTGGAGCCAGCCTGGCAAAGCGTAGGTACGTTCGCTTGAGTCTGGTTTACGATTACTCGTCACGCGTCGTGCTCGTGCAGAACGTGCCGGCGGAGTTCCACAGCGCGCACGGCTACGAGAAGAGGACCCAGGTTGAGCTGCGGATGCGTTTTGGTACGTTTTTTTCCCACTTGCGGTATATCTCTTGCATGAAATATAAATCTGACAAATGCTTTCATATGAATTAGCGAATTAAATATATAAAGGTGTAATTGGTTGTGTAGCTCGGACATGACCGCTTATAGTGGCGTAGGCGCGATCAGACAACCGAGAGAGATTTAGGTCGATCTAGCAGACTCATACAACTGAGAGAGTCACCCGCGCAAGGGTTGGACTCGACGCCTTTGAGTGACGCCTTTGAGTAGTGTAGGTGAAACCGAACGATGGGAGAGATCTAGGTCAGTTTGATATTGTATTACATAGGTGACCATTACTTAGAATGAGTTAACCAACGGAAACTAATACTTCCTTCGTTCACTTTTATAAGACACACTACTTACTATTTCAATTTTGACCATATACATAGCAAAATAAATAAATCTATATAAAATAAGTTTAAATTCACGCATTTTAAAATGTATGTGGAAAAAATTGAAATACCTTATAAAAATAGACGGAGAGAGTACACAAAAAATTTCCCGTTTTGTGTCCGCTGAATATACCCTTGGATAAAAAAATACTCTTCTAGTCAATATGTATTGGTCAATCTGGATCATCCGATCTACTGACTGGACGGTCAATATTTTTCCGTCCCTACCGTAGAAAACCCCGTCATAGTATATACATGAATGTAGTTTTATTTTTTAGAAAACAAAAGGACTCGGCGCATTTTTCTTATTTTCAGTTCTTTAAAGGACGATGATCGGTGGCTCCTGCATCAGCTAATTCCAAATTGATACTGGGTTGCCACTTGTCGGTGTTGAAGAACATGTTCCCAATGGTGTTAATGTGATGTCCTTATTCTCCGGTATTGGAGGAGGAGAGATAGCTTTGCACAGGCTTGGCATCCACATGAAGACAGTGATTTCAGTTGAGATAGGTGAAGTTAATAGGAGGATTTTGAGGGGTTGGTGGGATCAGACACAAACTGGCACTTTAATTGAGATTGCCGACGTGAAGTCTCTCACTAATGATAGCGTACACGGAAGTTACTATGTTTTCAAGCGGGGGTCGGAATAAAGGGAAAATACGTGTGGATGCGCAGAGTAAAACTTCGAAGGAAAACTATGGTTTTTTTGTTGTAGACGAAGATCTCAAATTCACCGTGTCAATAAGGTACAACTCGCTTTGAATTGGGAAGATCACGAGAGAAATCAAAAATTGTAACATTTTTATATTCAAATTATATACAAATGAAAAAAATAATTAATAGTTTCAATAGTTAGAATATTGCACAATACATCAAGGATCACAATTTGGAGTTTGTGGCGATCTCCGAATCCGGAAGGAGAGATTTCCAAGCAAGTGTTCTGAACGCCTCTCAGGGGGTTTAGACTTCACTTGGCACTCTATCCCTCCACGTGGTAGATCGGGTGGAATTCTACTAGGCGTTAAAACTGACTCCTTTGATGTGTTAGCAGGTCGGATGGTGATTTTCATATTAAATTACACCTCCGTAACCGTGCCGACAACTTCATATGGAGTTTAGTCGCTGTGTATGGTGCTGCCCAGGAGGAGTTTAAGGAGGCTTTTCTACATGAGCTGGTTAACTTGGCGAATAATAATCCACATCCAATTTTAATTGGAGGAGATTTTAATTTGCTGAGGTTCCCACACGAGAAAAGTCGGGGACGGTTTCACGGTCATTGGCCTTTCTTATTTAACGCTGTCATTGATAGCTTGGATTTGAGAGAGGTGTACATGACCGGACGACAGTTCACCTGGGCAAATAGTCTGCCGGAGCCGACATACGAGAAACTAGACCGCGTATTAATGACTACCGATTGGGAAGATAATTTCCCTTTGGTCACGGTACACGCTCTAGAACGCATTGAGGCTCTGTCAGACCATGCTCCCCTTCTACTTTCAACTGGCACATCAAAACCAAAAGGCCATACACAGTTCAAGTTTGAACTAGGTTGGTTTTTGAGAGATGGCTTTGATGAACTAGTAAAGAAAGTCTGGTGCAAACCGGTCTTAGGTGATAACCCGATACAGAGATGGAATAATAAAATGCGCAATGTGCGTAAATATCTCCGTGGTTGGGCGAGACATACGACCGGGATGTTAAAGAAGCAGAAACAACGTCTTTGTTCCATTATTGATGAGTTAGATCGACTCGCTGAAACTAGGTTGCTATCTACGCAAGAGATTGAACTAAAAAGTCAATCCAATGCAAAAGTAGCACAAATGTTGCGGGAAGAGGAACTCAAATGGTATCAGAGATCGAAAGCTCAATTCATTCTCGAAGGAGACTCGAATACTCGGTATTTCCATAATGTTGCCAATGGCAGACATAGGAAAAAACGGATTCAATGTCTCCATCAGGATGAAGGTATCATTGAGGGACAAGAGTTTCTCAAGGCCTATATCACAAAGTTCTATAAAGATCTGTTTGGGGCTCCTGAAGTAGGTAGTATTACCATGGATGAGAGCCGCACAGATGAAATTCCCCAAGTTTCAATGGAAGAAAACGCTTTTCTTAATGCTCCCTTCTCTGAAGAGGAGATAAAGAAGGCTATATTCCAAATGGAACATAATAAGGCACCTGGTCCAGATGGTTGTCCGGCGGAGTTCTATAGCATTTCTGGGAAATCATTAAACATGATCTCATCGAGATGTTTGATTGCTTACAGAGTGGACATCTGGAGTTGTATCGCCTTAATTTTGGGTAAATCGTTTTGTTACCTAAGGTTTTGAACGCAGAAAGGATACAACAGTACCGACCAATCTGCCTTCTTAACGTTAGTTTCAAAATCTTTACAAAGGTTGCAACTATTAGGCTAAATTCAGTGGCAGATCATGTGGTAAAACCTACACAGACTGCTTTTATGCAGGGTAGGAATATCCTAGATGGGGTCGTGACCTTACACGAAACCGTACATGAGTTGCACACAAAAAGCTTAATGGGGTAATTCTTAAAATAGACTTTGAAAAGGCCTATGATAAAGTGAACTGGGAGTTTCTACAACAGACTCTGAGAATGAAAAGATTTTCAGAGGAGTGGTGTACTCTAGTTCGCAGCTTCATAGTTGGAGGTAGCGTGGCTATCAAAGTCAATGATGATGTTGGCCGATACTTCCAAACTAAGAAAGGCTTGAGACAAGGTGATCCGCTATCGCCCGTATTGTTTAATATTGTGGCAGATATGTTAGCAATCATGATCGATCGAGCCAAGGAAAATGGCCTAATTGAGGGAGTAATTCTACATCTAGTCGATGGGGATTGTCTATCCTTCAATATGCAGATGATACAATTCTCTTTATGGAACACGATTTGGAGAAAGCGGCGAATCTGAAATTAATTCTTTCAGCGTTCGAGCGATTATCCGGATTAAAAATCAATTTCCATAAAAGTGAATTGTTCTGCTTTGGCGAGGCACAAGATGCAGTTGCACAGTATACCGAGCTATTTGGTTGCGAGCAAGGTCAGTTTCCTATTAAGTATTTGGGAATACCAATACATTACAGGAGATTGACTAATGCAGAATGGGCTCAAGTCGAAGAGCGTTTGCAGAAACGGCTAGCTAGTTGGAAAGGAAAATTGTTGTCACTGGGTGGACGACTGGTACTCATTAATTCAGTCCTTACTAATATGGTACTGTATATGATATCATTCTTCCAGTTACCTAAAGGAGTCTTAAAAAAATTGGATTACTTCCGATCAAGATTCTTTTGGCAGGGTGACAACGAGAAAAAGAAATATCGATTGGCCAGATGGGATGTAGTTTGTCGTCCACGAGATCAAGGAGGGCTTGGTATTCATGACCTGCAAGTCAAGAATTCAGCCCTACTTGGTAAATGGATTTTTAAACTACTTACTGAAGATGGCGTATGGCAGACCATCCTGAAACAATACATAGGTTCGAAAGCAATATCACAGGTTATGTGGAAACCAGGTGATTCACACTTTTGGGCTGGACTCATGGCGAATAAAAATAAGTTTTTTCGCTATGGGGTATTTAAGATTAAGGATGGATCACAGATACGGTTCTGGGAGGATAAATGGTTAGGTAATACCACACTCAGAGAACAGTATCCGGACTTGTACACGATAGCGCGACATAAGGATGATACGCTGGCTACAGTCATGCAAACATCACCTCCTAATGTTACGTTCCGAGGAGATTTACTCGGGCCTCGACTTGCGTCTTGGCGAAACCTGGTTGATAGATTAACGAGGGTTACTCTTACACCAGGCGCTGATCAATTTCGTTGGAAGATCACTAAGAATGGTATGTTCTCGGTGGATTCCATGTACAGGGCTCTGATCCAATCGGATATGCCAGTCGATATCTTCAAAAATGTATGGCGTATGAAAGTCCCGCTGAAGATTAAGATATTCGCGTGGTACCTTCGTAAGGGGGTCATACTCACAAAGGATAATCTTGTCAAACGTAATTGGCATGGGAGCTCTAAGTGTGTTTCTTGTTCTCATGATGAGACAATTAAACACTTATTCTTTGATTGCACATTTGCGCGTTCTATATGGTCCGCTATCCAAATGGCTTCGAATCTATATCCCCCTACTTCCGTTGCGAATATATTTGGCAATTGGTTAAATGGGGTTGATAAACGATTTAAGACTATTATTAGGGTAGGAGCGCTTGCCGTTATTTGGTCGCTCTGGCTATGTAGAAATGACAAGATTTTCAATGATAAAAAAATTTCTCGTATGCAGGTTCTATTCAGGAGCACATGTATTCTCCGTTCGTGGTCCACATTACAGCGAGGGGAGTTACGAGGCCTTTTTACGGAGGCATGTGCACGACTGGAGCAGGTGGCGCGGGATATTTTTATCCCACATGGATGGCCGCTTGATCTACGGATAGAGGCTCCATAGCATCGACAGGCTACAACGGATGTTTTGTAGCATTGTCGCTCTGTTTATTTTCAGTTTCGGATTTCGGTTGTGTGCATCTCACGATGCAGAGGCCGGGTGTAATGCTTGAATTTTTTGAGTAATAAAGCCCTTTATAAAAAAAAAAAGGTAATCCATGCTCTTCTTGCCATTTTGTTCTTTATTATTTGTTATACCTAGACCAGTTTAATTGTCAAAAATTGTTATTGTGATTTATGAAAATTGCTGAAATTTGTAAGTGACGCTGCATTGATTTATTTTTTCCTCAAATCTCAAGCTCCCCTGTTGAAATTTTGTCTCTTGTATTATCCTTACATGTGCTCTTTTATTGATATTTTAGTACATGGTCTTCATATTAATATTTCAGTACTATTTACTATTTTGAATATTGGCGCCGCAATCAAAATGAATATATTACTGGATGGTTGCTTTTAACCGTTGGTGCTTCAGGGCACACAATACTCAACTATATTGGTTTTCTTTATATATCTGACGGTAGCATGTTATAGTTATAACGGTGTGCGTAGATCTAAGTAGTACTTCTTGCAATCTGTTTGGCTCAAGTGTCAATACATGTGGTTGGTCCTATCGAATCTTTTATATATGGTCATTCGATGTGTAAATTCTCATAGATAGCTGAACTGTATTAATTTTCAGCTATGTTTATTTTTTTTGTTTCTAACACCTGTTTAGCTTGATAACAGTTTCATAACTGAACAATGTAGCCATGAGTAAGGAGAAGTTTTGTAGTATAATTTTGGTCATTGGCCATGTCGAGTTGTCGAATCTGGAAAATCGATCACAACTGGCCGTCCAATCTACAAGATTGGGGGTATTGACAAGCGTGTGATCGATATGTTCGAGAAGGAAGCCACTGAGATGAACAATAGGTCATTCAAATATGTGTGGGTGGTTGACAATCTCAAGGCTGGACGTGAGAGGGGTATATCACCATCGAAATTGCCATTTGGAATTTAGTACTACTGCACGGTCATTGCTGAGTCATCAGCGAATGTGTCATGATTCAGATCCCTATTCCTATGGCTGCCATGTCTGCCAATTCCAAAGGCAAGTACCTATTTTATTTAGTAATTTTTCCGATAAAGATAGATTAGTTAGCTCAAAAGACGTATCAAGTACCAATCCTATTTTGTCATCTTGTAGTGATGGGTAAAAAAAATTCAGTGAACATATTATTTTATTTTTTCTTATAGTTGATGACTACTGAAAACTTAAGTGAACTTCATTTCTTTCAGTTTTAAAAGTTGAGCAAGGCGTGCTTGAGATTGAACAGGTTAGAGGGTGCATTGTTTGCATGGAATCAGAGGATCTCGGAGGAAAGAAGCAAGAGGTTCCGTGGACGGCATTCCTGTAATTTCGAGGGAAAAATCATCCAATGTATAGATGTCAACATGCATAGACAGGGTACAAACCTCACACGCTTTCTTGAAATCCAGATTTCCCAATCTGGCTCAACGTTTATAGATGTTTTAAAGTTCCAATATAATGAGGTAAGGTTTTGCACAACACAACAACGGTAAAATAATCTCAGTACATTGTGAAAATTTGACTTCTGGGTGCAGGACATGCATGCTGTTGTGGAGGCCTACTCAATAGCATTGAGGTAAGGTTTTCACAGCACAACAACGGTAAAATAATCTCAGTACATTGTGAAAATTTGACTTCTGGGTGCAGGACATGCATGCTATTGTGGAGGCCTATCAATGGTTTTTGTTGGGGGTAGCATTCAGCGTACCTCTCATCCGAAGTGTACCAGAGTCGTTACCGACCACATCCGATGGTCCTTCACGGATCATATTAGATGGTTGATGGCCGACTCGAAGCCATTGTCGAGAGGAAAGGCGTAGAGCAGCTGGCTTTGTGGCGTGGGCAGGGTGTAATTCTACAGGGTGATCGCATGGTCTGGGTGCCGGCAACAAAAAAATACTTTGACCTTACTAATAGTGCACTGGGTTTTGGGGTTGAACTGGTAGTGGAACACTACATCACATGGTGATCACATGGGTTGGGCGGGGTGTCATTCTACAGGGTGATCGCATGGGCTGGGTTGTGACAGCAACAATGGCCGAGTCTTGCTCATGGCATCCCAAATGTTGCTTATCTGTAGGATGCTAAAACCTGATGATCTTGTTTAGCTTTGTATAATTGTTGGTATTAAGTATTAACTGATGATACATTCCTATGTGTTGATGAAAAGGTGTGTACATTCGGCAGCAGTAAGCGTGTCTGTTTGTGTGATACTGAGAAAACAAGATTGGCCTTGCGTGTTGGGTTCATGGCGACACGTTTCTCATTACGGGATTAGATGCATTGAGTAAGGGAAAAATGAAGTGATAAGTCTGAAATCAGATTTAGATTTGGACTCTAGAGGAAAGATGAATCTCAAGGATAGATTGGGCCGCCACTGTACGGCCAGGAGGCGCCCCAGCCTCTAGTAGTAATAGAATGCAATTGAGGTACGGAGTACCAATGCAAGATTGTGATGTTCGGTTTTGCTTTTCTCTCAACGTAGTTAAAATTCAGAACCAAGTCATGCACTTCAGTGCTACTCATACCCAACTCTTACTCAAAAGAATATTCTGCACTACTATCTCTACCTAATAATAAAGCCAGGAAGGCTTCTGGCCAAAATTTTCGTCCGTTCTAAATTATTGCCCCTATTTTGGTTGTAATTACACCCTGTGCCACCGCCAAGTCAAATTCGCTTCAGAACCTGTGCTTCGTCCCGCACACGCCCCTCCTCTGTTTCTTCCCCCGTCGTGGCCGCCGGCAGCCTCCCAGACCCAAAATTCATAGCTCCTCCTCTCTGCTAACCGCTGGCGCCGGAACCCGCTATAAACTACATTGCCAGGAGCCGCGTGCCGGTGACGCGGCCGTGGCTGAAGGTGTCGACGAGGACGAGGACGGCGAAGGCGTCGACACGGTGGAGGGGAAGCTGAGGCGCATGGGCAGCCTCGTCGGCCCGTCAAGGCTGCTCTTCGCGGGCGGATCCTACCTGAAATGCTTCCAACTGGTCGTCAGATCGGCCGTCTTGCACCACCTCCCAACAGTCCGCGACCATACTTTGCTACCTCCCCGCCTGGATCCGAGTTTTCCGACCCCAACTTGCCAACCTCTCTCCGCTGCCGCTGCTCTAAACTCCGATTTCGAGACACTCTGCGACTCCTGCTCCATGTCTGGGTGCCACTGTTGAATCGCATCCATTCAAAAATCAAAACTAGCAGGTCCCGTCGACCCTAGATGGACGCCACGCTCAGGTTGCAGATTCCAGCACGTGGTCGCCGGCTGCCCCATCCACCATCTAGCTCGCCGACGCCAACCACCGGTCTCTCCCTGATCAAACAAAACGATGTCAGCTGCTAAGGGCACACGCTCACCTGAGGCTGCGCTGGTCTGGTGCCTGCACATGCGAAGGATTTTTTTTCAAGAATAACGGGGTGGGGGGGGGGAAGAGTTTTCCCCACCGCTTTTTATATTACCCGAAAAACCCCCTCAACGGGGCCAAGTTTTTACAATCATACAATGAGAAGGGGGGGACAGAATAAGGGGAAACACTGAGCTGCATCAAATGGCCACGCAGGGCCGCAGCGTAGGGGCGTAGGTGGGAAGGTAACCTACAAGACCACAACATGACATCCGAAGCAGACCGGCGGAGAACCTCGGAGGCGGAGCACGTCCGGGTGTCGAAGACAACGTCATTCCTTGCTTTCCACAGGTGCCACAGGACAGCGGCGATGTCCAGCTGCCAGACAACGAGCTCAAGGGCGAGAGGCGCCTCAATATCCCAAAAAGAGACACACGTAGCAGCCGCACAGCTCAGACGGTCCCAAACCTCCCTAGCGGGAGCACATGCGAAGGATTGAGGAAGACGACCCTGAGGACCGAGGGGTCCGTCATTGCCGGAGATTGCCGGCCGGCCGGCGTTGTCTGAACCACGACGCCTCTCACCTCTCCTTATTTCTTCTGCACTCTGCTCTCCTATCTCAGCCTATCTGAATTTTTTGATGTACAATACAGAGGTCTGCTTGAGGCAGGGGCAGGACTGGCGACCAGGACACGAACAGTACTGGTGAACTCAATTTGTCATCTGGGGCAACGAACAAACTTCGAATTCAGATTGTAACTGATTGTAAATATGCATATAGTTATTGTCTTTGGGTTTTCAGTTGACACCATATTGCTTACACATCGTCACCACCATGTCGGGTAGAGCTTTTCTTAGTTTAGAGTGTTTTATTGTATCAAACAACCGCATAACGTTTTTGAAGAGAAAATCTCATTTTGGCACCGGCTACAAATCCAACTTTTGTTAGTTAAAAAAATTGTCTTCATCATCCTCGCGAACAAGGCATCTTCAAAGCTTATTATTTGAAGCTACGGTCACAATTATCCATGTAGCTTCATCATTAGTGTCAGGATGATCTGGATAGAGTTTTCATGGTGGTTAACGGGTGGGAAAATTCGCCCTACATATTTTGTTTAAATAACTTATAGAGCTAAATTGGTCCTATTGTTACAATTTTTCATGCTATGTTGTTTGTGTTTTTACAGTACCATATTGTTTGTGTTGCAAGGAGAACCATCCAAATACTTTCTACTGCTGCCAAAGTTTATCTCATCGTCAACTTTGCATGTTTAGTTCTTTATCAATTAGGTAATTTATTAAAATGAACACCTATAGCAATGCAACAATTGTTGTACAACCCAGTGATGACTACACAAGATACGGATGATTTTCTTTCATGGATATGGTATTGACGTGTTAACATTATACGTGATTTCTTTGCAAACAATAGCTTGATCTTGCAATGCTTTGGCGAGGGCGTGGGGCTTGATGAGTTATCCAGACTCCGGGGCATCGAAGTATAGGAGAGCAATGCTGAAGTGGGGGAAAGAACATGGCGATGACATAAAACAAAAAAGACAATACAAATCCAACGTCATCGACACCAACAGGGCTTACAGCATCTCCACTCGCGCTCCCTTGTAGGCATCCGGATCGGTGCGTGGAGGAGCGCTTTGGAGGCTCGTCCGGACGTCGTGGCGCGCTCGGGGACGGTCCTTCCCCACTAGGAGCTCCCAAAGCAAAACTCCAAAACAATTTTGCACCAAATTTTAAATTATGCAAATATAAAATATTTAAAATCTTATGCATAAATATGTATTTTAGGCCATAATTTAAAGGTTTAGGCCATTACAAAATGGTACAAGTTCGTTCACGTGTCTGGGGCTGCCCGGACACGGCGCCGTCCCGGCACATTCCCGAGGACACCTCGTTGAGGTCGGGGCCCGTCCCGGCGCCGCCGGATGTGCCCACGCCAAATAGGGCGTTTGAGTCGAACCCGCCGAAGCCAGTGCCGTAGCCGTATGCATAGCCGATGTAGTCGTCACGCTCGTTGAAGTTGGGGGGAGGCCGGGGCTCGGGCAGAGCCTCGACTAGGTGCGCGGCATGCTCGTGCCGTCCAAGGGGAACGGCGACCCCAACGCAACGAGCTCGAGCCGCCTCTAGGGCTACTTCCAACGACGTCGACCAACAGATCTAGGTTCGCCGCCGCGACCCGGGCTTCCTTCTTCTCCCGCCCCTCACGGTGTCCCTTCGTGCAGACCTAGCGGGGCGCGGCTGTAGCACGTGGCGCTTGACGTTGAGCATGCCGATCTTCGCGGTTTTCGACGGCAGCCTCGGTGCCCCTTTCTGTGGCATGGCGTCGACGGCGAGGAAAGCGGAAATGGGCGGGAAGAGGGAGATGGCGGCAGGAAGGAAATGACGGGGCGCGTCGAGGTCTGGGAGGATTTTGGTGGGCGCTTTGTGTCGCTGGCAGGTCGGGCCCGAGGCACCGAACGACTCGTCCGGAGCACCCACGGGAGCCCCTGGGAGGCGGGGTTGGGCTTTGTTTTCCAGACGGGAAGACCTAATGGGGGCGCGAGTAGGCGCCTTCGGGAGCCTTCCGGACGGGAAAAAAACTTGGGGGCTTTGGGGGCGCAAGTGGAGATGCTCTTAGTCGTCATTCCCCCCGCATGTGTCAATAGGGTAACCCGTAGCAACGCATTGCTAGTTACTGATAAAGATTACAGGATTCTCTCTGTTACTCAATTTTCAATAATCTCCAAAAAATAAAATTTGTTTTGTAATCCTATGGATTTCCCGGCACGAAAAAACAAAACACACCTTGTGTGTATGTTTAGCGGTATTGGCAAGTACTTGGCGCTCCTCTAAGCGCTGTAATATGCACTGCACTGACTGGCAAAGAGTTGGGAATTCAGCTGCTCTAGTATTTGTTGGACGTTGGGAGACCTTGTTAAGCTGCATGTCAACGCTAAGCAAATACTGGTTTCCGTACTCTATTTTACCGTCGGGTAACACGTTCCAGTGAGTGATGACTAGGCAGACGACGTCATC
>JAPCYS010003078.1:0-29256 GCA_028641055.1 Alopecurus myosuroides
AGATGTTAGAACTTACTGATATTACTATCATATCAATCATATTAACCTGTGGGGAATGATGTTAAACTTTTCTATTGTTTAAATTTAAAAAAATATTTAAACAAATAACAATGATTATAATTATCTTTATTGACTAAATAACAATATAATGTTAGAAATTACTTTATTTTGTGAATAAATTATTTAATATACAATAATTTATATCTTTAAATCGTAAATCGAAATTTGACAAATAAAATGTCTAAATCGATTAGAAAAATTAGAGAAATTCAAATATGACATCCATATCATAAAAACATCGATAGTTTAAAAAAAATTAAACTATTTTGATGAATAGTCATGGTGGCCATTTTGACAGTTTTTGCCGATTCAGCTGGAAACAGGCCAAATGACGGGTGTAATGGTCAAATCCATGGCATAGTTTGTTTAAATATGCCCATATTCCACACAAACATGCATATTGGAAGCACGGACAATGTTCCCGAAGAAAGTTTTCCTTTTCATTGAATAAAAAAACCATTTTCCATTCTCCGAGTGTGAAAAATGGCTTTTTTTGTGAAGCATCAACCACAAATATGTTGCAAAACCTGGGAGCTGCATTTTTTGAATATACTAGATCATGTTATATGCACAAATAACCAATTATTTTCCTCTGAAAAGGTTTTCATCCACCTCTTTTGAAGAACACAAGTTTCTGTCGATTCAGCTGGAACGGGGCAAATTTGAACTACAGGTGCCTCCTAGTTTGCTCATGATTTTTGGAAAAAATCATTTTTAGGTACACAACTACCTATTTCATCAGAGATACACCAAGAGTTTCTCAATATTCAAGCCCTAGATACGAACTGTCATGCCCGTCGTCTTGACTTTTTCACGAAACCGACTTAGAAAATTCCAGAAAATTTAAAAAACCCCAAAATGATGCAAGACCTTCGCGTGGTGTCATTATATATGTCCTAGTATCCACCAAAAATAATAAACTTGGAATACGACAGTTGTGTTGAAAATATGTTCACATAAATGAGCTATCTCCTACGAACATTCTAGGGTTTAGGGCCAAATGACGGGTGTAATGGCCAAATCCATGGCATAGTTTGTTTAAATATGCCCATATTCCACACAAACATGCATATTGGAAGCACGGACAATGTTCCCGAAGAAAGTTTTCCTTTTCATTGAATAAAAAAAACCATTTTCTATTCTCCGAGTGTGAAAAATGGCTTTTTTTGTGAAGCATCAACCACAAATATGTTGCAAAACCTGGGAGCTGCATTTTTTGAATATACTAGCCCATGTCATATGCACAAATAACCAATTGTTTTCCTCTGAAAAGATTTTCATCCACCTCTTTTGAAGAACACAAGTTTCTGCCAATTCAGCTGGAAACGGGGCAAATTTGAACTACAGGTGCCTCCTAGTTTGCTCATGATTTTTGGAAAAAATCCTTTTTAGGTACACAACTACCTATTTCATCAGAGATACACCAAGAGTTTCTCAATATTCAAGCCCTAGATACGAACGGTCATGCCCGCCGTTTTGACTTTTTCACGAAACCGACTTAGGAAATTCCAGAAAATTTAAAAAACCCCAAAATGATGCAAGACCTTGCGTGGTGTCATTATATATGTCCTAGTATCCACCAAAAATAATAAACTTGGAATACGACAGTTGTGTTGAAAATATGTTCACATAAATGAGCTATCTCCTACGAATATTCTAGGGTTTCGGGCGAAATGACGGGTGTAATGGCCAAATCCATGGCATAGTTTGTTTAAATATGCCCATATTCCACACAAACATGCATATTGGAAGCACGGACAATGTTCCCGAAGAAAGTTTTCCTTTTCATTGAATAAAAAAACCATTTTCTATTCTCCGAGTGTGAAAAATGGCTTTTTTGTGAAGCATCAATCACAAATATGTTGCAAAACCTGGGAGCTGCATTTTTTTGAATATACTAGACCATGTTATATGCACAAATAACCATCTATTTTCCTCTGAAAAGGTTTTCATCCACCTCTTTTGAAGAACACAAGTTTCTGCCGATTCAGCTGGAAACGGAGAAAATTTGAACTACAGGTGCCTCCTAGTTTGCTCATGATTTTTGGAAAAATCATTTTTAGGTACACAACTACCTATTTCTCATGATTTTTAGGTCCACCTAGATTTTGGTTGGATTCAGATGCCCCACAACCCTCTCAGACGAAACTGTTAACCCATTATTGTTAGTTGTGTTATTTCTCATGATTTTTTTCTAATTATTTAGCTTTAACAATATGCATGATAATTTAGATATGTTTCTCTTGTTCGAAACGAGCTAAAGAACGTCAAAATCCGAGTTGGAAATCAAAAGTTATGACCAAAACGGTGATTAAGTCAAAAAAAAATTGAGCTTTGCTATGCCTACGGCTTTGCCGTCGGCATAGCTCAAATTTTTTTTTTTCGGAATTCGGAATTCCCTCTTAGGGTCGATGCCGTCGGCGTAGCTCAAAAAAAATACAAAAACAAAAGGCCGACGGCATTGCCGTCGGCATAGCAAATTTTTTTTTCGTAGTTTTTGATTTCCTCACTGGATCTATGCCGACGGCCCCGACAAATTGCCGTCGGCATAGAATTTGGCCGTCGGCATATCGGCCGATTCCTGTAGTGTTAGCCCATATGTTTAACAATCCTTTAGCCTCCTCATGCGCGTTACAAGTTTGCGTGAGCTAACCATGTTTGTCTAAGGCACTTGTTTATACGTGATCAGCTCTCATGATATGGGCCTTAAAGGGCCGGGTGAGCAGCGGCCGCTGCATGCACGACATGCACAGAAGAGGTTGCAACAGCTCTTTTGCATATCTACGTATCGTCCAAGTAAGCTGGGAGGATCCGATCCACTGGTGGAGAACAGGCCAGTAGCACCGGTTTGTAAGGGCCTTTGGACTCGGATACAAAACCGGTGCTACGTATCCGGGACTAAAGGCCCCCCCCCTTTAGAACCGGTCAGTCACCAACCGGTTCTAAAGGCCTCCACGTGGGCGCCGAAGAGCGCGCAGGCGGAGGACCTTTAGAACCGGTTGGTAACACCAACCGGTCCTAAAGCTTTTTTTCTCTTTTTTTTTCTTTTCTTTTCAGGGTTTCCAATTCCGTATTTAGGGTTTAGGGTTTAGGGTTTAGGGCGTGTTCCGTATTTTCAGGGTTTCCGTTTACGTGTTTCCGTTTCTAAAGAAGGCAATACGTATTTTCAGAAAACACGTAATCGGAAATACGTATCCGGAAACACCGATTCCGTGTTTGCGGTTAAGTGTTTCCGATTCCGTGTTTGCGGTTAAATGTTGATGCACCAAATAAAAGTACATATATATATACATGTAACACGAAGTAATCGACCGAGAATTACATAATCTGAAGTTCGTTTTGAATAGCTGTATACTTGCATAGAGAATGGAGCTGGCTATAATTGGTTCATAGGATGGAAAAATTCTCCGTCTTCTGCTATGACTTGCGTGAGAAGAAATCCTGCCAATTCCTCTGCAATAGCCTTGCAATGGTCGATTGGTTTGAGCTGCGCCCGCTTTCGTGCCATCTTGAAAAGAAGTAGATGAAAACAATTAAGTAATGAACAAAACTAAACATAATTAATGGCAACATAAATAAAGTTGTGAAGATCTGGTTACGTACCTCTAGATTTCTCCTAGTACGGGATTTCTCATTGATCGTCCTGTGAATGAACTCGCAAACGTAGTATCCACAATAATCAGTTCCCTGTGGTTGTTGCGGGACTTTCTATATACGAGAAACATAATTCAGTCAAATTAATAATAATCAAGAGAATGGTAATGGTATTTAAATCAGGGTACGTAGTACTACTTACTTTGTTAATCTGAAAGTGGAGAATGTCTGCCCATGTACCGGGTTCTTCCTTGATGAACATTTGCCAAACCCTGGGCGACAAAAGAAAAATGAATAGAAGAGTTAATTATTACTTACTTGATATCAGGGAATGAACGAAAAAGAGGCCGATGAACGAAAGAGGCCGATATATATATATACTTTTGAAGCATCTGACGCGCGGTCTTCCATGTGTCAGCGCCCCAGGTTAACGAGTCCCAGACTTCAACTTGTCCTTTATCGATTCTAATGATGAACAATATGAAGTGGCCGATGCGCACGTGTACACACGCAGTCATGCATACTCATCAATTACACTTAACATCAGGTAAGCAAAATGGAATGTCTACAAGACAGTAACACTCACTTGAATCCGTAGGGCCAAAGTATTTCTTTTTTGGTACTTTGTCGCTTCAAAAACCTTAGCAAATCATCCGGTGTATCCTTGTTGAACCTTTCTACTGTGTTTTGATGATACGAATACGGGTCAATGAACCCAAAGTCCCAGATTCCTGCCAGTCTGCATTCACGAATCTTCATTCTGCATAGTAGCGTACAAAAAGAATGTCGTGAGTGATAATTATACGGGCAACGAACGCGAGCTTAACTAAATAATTAAATTACACAAATAAATCACTTACAAACAGTAGCAGCTGAGGATAGACTTGTCGAGGGCACGTTGGTTGTACATCTGGAAGAAATCATCGAAGCCAAGCTCGACACCGTAATCTCCGAAGTAGTGTTGATCCTGAACTTGAGCCATGATACAGTCTCTCTCCTGCCTTGCGGCCTCCAAGTACCAATCATGTAAACTCCGTAGTTGGGTTGTTAGATCAGTAGGATTTTCGACCAGAGGGTGCCCGGGCTTGTATGTATATACCACATCAGCAATAGCGTAACCCACGTCGCCCATGCGTGGACCGGACACTGAAGCCTGGTCAGATAAGACCTTGAGCGGGGCAATTGACCGTGCTTCTTGTTGTCCGAGCTGGGGAACTTGTTTCCTGCATTTCGTCTGCTCCGCCTGCTTCATCTCCTCCGTCTGCTTCTTCTGTGCGGTGTGCGTCTTCTCAATGTACCGTTCATAGTCTGAAAGGGGCGGCGGTGGCGGCGGTGCAGGATAATATAAGTTGTCAATGGTCCGCTCAATTTTCCACTTTGGGATGTCCTTCAGAGTTTCCTTCCAGGTGTCTGGAGGGGGCTTCCGGGGAAACTGTGTGAACCATGCGCTGGTTTTGGCTTTCACGACATCGCTTAGTTCCTCCGGAGTCATCAGGCCTGGTAACTTCGGCGGAGTCTCGACTTTCTTAGATTTCCTTAGTCTCTTCTTGGGAGGAGTCCCGTTTCTTCTGAACTTCAGCTTCCGCTTTGCCGTACCCGTAGTGGGCGCATCCGTCGGCTCACGGGAGTGCACGGGCGATGGACCCTCGGCCTCGGGCTCCCAATCTTCGTTGTGGGGTGGACTTGGAGGTTCGTTGGGGGGTGGACTTGGAGGTTCGTTGTGGGGTGGACTTGGAGGTTCGTTGGGGGGTGGCCTCGGGCTCCCAATCTTCGTTGTGGGGCTCACAAATCATAATTAATTTTGAGCTCAAATTGCATCAATTTGTATACATAACAAAATGAATAACAAATTCTAGCTTAGCTAGGCATTTCATCAAACACCTAGCTATCACAACAAAAATGAAATGAGCAAGAAAACGAGCAAAACTTGCAATGCCGGAAGAGGGAACGTTGATGCTAACCGTAGAACCGATGGGTACCAACAATCTTGACAAATGGTGGAGAAAATGGGGATGGATTAGACCTCACAAGAGGAAGGAGAGAGCAAAAATGGAGTTGAGCTAGAGCTGGAAAAAATGGAGCTGAGCTCGGGGTGGTATATATGTAGGGTTTAGGGGAGGGCTTTAGGACCGGTTTGTGTTACAAACCGGTTCTAATGGATATGACAGCGGGACCCGCAGTAGCTGCAAAAAATGAGAAAACCTGTAACACCGGTTTGTGATACAAACCGGTTCTAAAGGGTCTGCCCCTGGGCCCCCCTCCCTGCAGCAAATGACCCGCAAGGCCTTTAGGACCGGTTTGTGTTACAAACCGGTCCTAAAGGCCTTGCGGCCATTTGCTGCATGGGTGGGGCCCAGGGGACAGACTCTTTTGAACCGGTTTGTATCACATTCGGTTCCATTGTGCTTGGCTCAATGCCCTGTTTTCTACTAGTGATCTATCTGCAAGATTTTAACGCGCGGTACCGCAACTCCACCAACCGACCTATAGAGCTGCCTATATAAGTCCAGCCCCAAGCAGATCGAGGAAAAAAGGAGAGGAGAAAAGCTAGACGCGTACGCCGCCACCAGACGCGTACGGCCGGAAGACAGCTAGCTTGAGATCCAATCTCAGGCCAAGGACCGTCTTCCTCTCGCGCAGGTGGCCGAGGGGAGAGGGCGATTTGGTGTGTGCCGTGAGGAGCACGCACACATCACGGCTTGCAAACTTGTCGTGAAGAACGACGAGGCCATGGCTGTCATCTTCCCCGATGGTGAGAAATCATGCTAATAAGTTTTGTTGTTGTTTGCATCTAGCATGGTCGTGGTTACGGGCACCGGGTCTGCCACTTCCTTTCCCTCCACGACGATGATGGTGTCGGGCTGCTTGAGAGCATCCCCGCGATGGTGACGCGTCGTGGCTACCGGCGCGTAGCCGCCGCCGTCTCCTTGATAACGATGCCGAGGACGTCGGGGCGGCCGGCGGACAGCCTGATGACAGCTCCACCACCGCGGCTATGTCATAGCATCTCCCGGCGGCAGCCCCGCGACATCTCCACCTCCGCGACCGCATTGTTGCGGTTGCCGACGTGCAGCACATCAGGGCGTCGGCGTCGTTGCCGTCCATGCACGGCGTTGTCGGGATGCCGGCGCGCAGCCCGGCGTTTTCTTCTTCTTCATAACTACGATGCAGGCTGCTAGCGGACGGCTCGGCACGACGGCGTCAAGGCCGCCGGCACGCGGCCAGTCATCATCAGCGCCACCGGGCCGACCGCGTGGGCGCCGTCAACATCTTTGAGGCTGAGCGTCGTTGTGGCCGCGGCGCCGCTACACTCCTTGTATTCATCAACGAGGCCATGCACCTCGTCGGCGAGGTTATCGGCGCGTCGAGTTCCGCGGCTGCGCCGCTCGCTGTCGGAGGGTGACAACCGCATTCACGCCGTCGGGGGCAACCATCGCAGCCATGTCGATGAACCGATTAGGACGGTCGTCGCCTCTTCCATCATGGTCGTCTCGGCCACCCGGTGCCGTGGCTAACTCTGCGGCCGACATAGTCCGCGCTTTGTGAGCGTGCTTCCCGGCCTGTGAACGCTGGGTGCACCTACATGTACGTTGGGACCAAAAATCCTATACGTGTTTGTCTATGTGTGCCTCTGGGAGAATACTCCTGGGAGGAAATTGGTGGAGCCTGTCCAGATCCACGATGGCCAGGTCACTCTGATGGCGGCCAGAGTGCAAGAGCCTCCGAGGCTGTTCTCCGGCCGGCTGCTGAACGCCGGTACCGATGCTTGGTATACCATCGTGCCGGGTTCCGCTGCCTCGTCGTCGGGGCAGAAACAGAGTGCCCCAATACACGGGAAACTCTCGACCCGATCGGCCGCTCATCTCGGCATCGGCATGTCCCCTTCGACGACGTGAGAAAGGCACATGCACCGGTTGTTGTGCCTACGCGTTGTGATCACATGCATAAGCTAGCTAACTTGGGCACAATCACGTGGATTGTCCCACCATGGCTGATGCATGTGACTACTATGCTCTTGCATGTGCTTAGGGCATGTACAATGGTTGATAGAACGTCTTATCTTAATTTTTTAGATAAGACTAAAAAACATGGTGTACAATGGATTATCTTTTAGCCTTTTCCAGATTCGCTAAAAAAGTGGTGAGACAATTGTTGCTAAGAGATCATCTCTTAATTAAGAGAAGGCAAACCTCTTTTTTTCCGTTTCTCTCTCCTCCAATTCAGCAATCATCTGACGTGGCATCTCTAAGATAGCACCATTGTACGTGCCCTTATACGAGGCTGCGTCTTTCGGCCGTAGTTCTCGCACACATTTCGGACGCTCAAAGCTGCCTTCACCATGGGCTGCGTACTTAGCAACACCGCCAGGCCTCAAAGGCGTGCGTATTTGCCTTCTCTTTTAATCAACCTTGCCTACTTCCGCGGGGATACCCCTCGCACTTTCAGCGGAGCTGCAAAGCCGTCGCGACGTCTACGCCAAGCAGTACCATGCATGTTACCACGACTACAACCACTTCAACGCCGCTCGAGACCGACGAGGCAAGACGGCGAGGCGGGCATGGCCGGAGGAAAGGCCATACTATCTGCGGCACGTGTACACGCTAGTACACGGACTTCGCCGGCGCCAACACACATCACCATCAGTCCACCACCACCATGCATGAAGAACGCGAAGCGAAGATTGAAGACGACGACCAAGCAGCTTAATCGGAGGTGTCTCGCGGTCCTTCCGCGGGAGTAATTAACCGGGAGTTTTCCGAGGCCCCGGGAACCAGGAGACCACAATCGCCTAGTCATCTTGGCCGTTCCAGCAGACCACGGAGCGCACATGTGGAATATTTGTATATTAGTCATTACGATTAATGATACGATGTTCCTCTCTTTTATTTTTGTGTACTTTGTACACTGGCACGCCCGCATTTTACTTTCTGGCATTTTCCCCGGCGCATGAGAGATACACGCATCACTCTTTTATTATAAGGAGCGTTTTCGTTTTTGTATTTCTCGTGTCAAACATTGTGATAGAAAAAAAACATAAATGGAGTTAAGGTGATGGATTAGTTCCTCTAGGAAACATCATCTCTTTTCCTATGAAGCCATGGTCTTGTTGGGGTCATCTTGACAAAACATTTATTAATTACTCCTTTGTACGTAGCCCACAAGTCTCATAGTGACTTGATTAGGACTCTTTGATGGTTAGAAAATCGGAATTTTGTAGCCCCCAAGGCTCGAGTCGTCTTGTTCATATGGTGGCTCAAGATTCAGAAACAACGTCGTTAATTCTTCAATCATTTTAAATGAAAAAATTCTAGTTGTAGCCCTTGGGTATGGTTAGAGCATGTTCATATTTCGATGGAGACTATTAATTAAGTTGAACTTCCACGTAGTTTGCAATTTGAAAAGTGGCTATGCCTTGAACTTCAAGTTTTCTATGAATCTAGCTTTATATAAAGCCTTGACCGATACTAGGTTTCCTCAAGCATTCACGCATCTGGACCTTGTATGTCATAATCCAAGGCCTTGTCATAAATTTAATAAAGAGCATCCAACTCTCATGAAATGATACCGTTAACAGTCTAATTCACATAGGTGTATTTTTTAAAAGTACATGAGAATATCTCTACATAAGTAAGACACATAAAAAAGTAAGATAAACATCAAGATCAGTAGAGGTTTTCATCTTCCCCGGTGTTGGGGTTTGATCCGGCAATAATTTTACAGATCGGTATGATGCCAAGATCTTTATGGGTGAACGAAAAGATGATAGAAAAACAACGTGAGCAGTTTTAGACCCCAATAAAGATCGCTGGTAACAGCCTACTCTTGTGGTGCAGTATTGAGTTTACTTGGATGTCCTCAAGAGCGAGGAATGAGCTATCAGCTCTAGAGTTTCCGTGTTTTCTCTATCTAGCCTAAGAGCTTATTTGGGGTATTTTTGTTATCTGAGGTGAAAAGGACGACTTATATGTAGGGAGGCTGCTCTGTCAACCGCATAGACACAACTTGAATTACTTATGGGGTACTGATATGATATGATGGAAGAGTCTGGTGAATCCGGCTTATGGCTCATCGGATCCATAGCAATGTGATACCCACAATGGCGGTACTATGTCATCCCACCCTCCGACTCGGGACATTTGGACGTTGCACCATGATGTGAGGCCACACTGCGTCTTGTCATTGGGACATGTACCCACATATAAACGAAGTTCCTGATGATGCTGACTTTAGGGCCACGTTATGTCCGGGTTGATGTGTGTCACGATCCCATGGTTGAGAATTTTCCTGAGGGCTAGCTAGTAGACTGGCACGGCCCTGCCTCGACCCGATAGGCTGAACGTCAGTGCGGCAACGATATCTTATCACCGTGTTAGGTTTTCCCGACTGGTACTGGGTGTATTAGAAATCCCTCACTAGCCCTTCGTAGGACAGGCTAGAGTATTCTTAATTACACTACAACGGAATCGGTCTATTGCAACGAAAATAGTCGTTGTAAAAAGTGACTTATCGTCGCAATAGAGTTTTGTTGCACCGAAATCGGTTTCGTTGGGAGGCGTCGCGAAAACCTCCGTGGTAGAAGCCTGTCTCCGCGCACTTAGATTCGTCGCTAAAAAAGAATCCAGTTGCAACCATTTCCTAGGCCAATTGCCACGCACTTTTCCGTCGCGTCTCGCACATAACGCAACGTACGTATTTCGTTGGTACACCTCTAGTGCAACAAATACCCAAACGTGGCGAGTGACCAATGTGGCAACGGCGAGTGTTCCGTTGCGCTTGTTCTTTCGTTGCAAAAGTCGAGTTTATTTGCCACGTCCAATTGTGTGGCAAAAAACTATGGCAACAAACATTATACGCGTGGGAACAACGTTTTGCCACACACAATCAATCGTGGTAAGATGATTTTGAAATAGTAATCGCTACGGCCTTCATATTAGTAGCCATAAGCAATCGCGACAATTTCAACTATTCGTGGCGCCATTCAATTTCTACAAATTTTAGTTTCGTGGCGAGATGTAGTATTCGCAACATCCACATTTTATGTTGCTACAAGCAACTGCGACAATAACAACTTTTCGTGGCGCCATTGTATTTCGACAAATTTTATTTTCGTGGCGAGATGTAGTATTCGCAACATCCACATTTTATGCTAGAAGCAACTGCGACAATAACAACTTTTCGTGGCGCCATTGTATTTCGACAAATTTTATTTTCGTGGCGACATATACAATTCGCAACGTACAAATTTTAGTAGCTAGAAACAACTGCGACAACTTCAACTATTCGTTGCGACTTTCTATTTCTACAAATTTTAGTTTCGTGGCGAGATGTAGTATTCGCAACATCCACATTTTATGTTGCTAGAAACAACAGCGACAATAACAACTTGTCGTGGCGCCATTGTATTTCGACAAATTGTATTTTCGTGGCGACATGTACTATTCGCAACGTACAAATTTTAGTAGCTAGAAACAACTGCGAAAACTTCAACTATTCGTTGCGCCTTTCTATTTCTACAAAATTTAGTTTCGTGGCGAGAAGTATGGGAATTCTGTATTGCAACGAACATAGTTTGGTGGCGTGAATGAAATATCGCAACAAAGTTAGTTTGGTGGAGAAAACATATTGCGACGATGTCTCCCTCATGGTGGTGAGAGTCTATTTCAACAAAACACTTTGTTGTGGCGACTGAGGCTTCACGCAACACTACAATTATCGTGGTAAACTACCTATTGCCACGTTATAGAAAAAAAAATAAAAAAAAATAAGGAAACAAATAATACGGGCATTGAATTAAAATGTTCAAAACGGTACGTAAAATATGTTTATTTACACAAAATAATAGTTCTCATAGATATTTTTAATATATACAAATGAAATTCTCGTACAACATGGATCAAATCAAGATCAAATCAAACTGAAATATCCAGTGCAGCTATTTGTTTCCATCAGAAGTTTGATTGCCGTCCTGCAATCAATTGTAAAAAAAAAGGTGTGAGTCTAGTCAGCAATAACACATGCTGAAACATAAGAACCAGCAGACTATAGTGTGTGGATGAAGCAAAAACAGTTGTTGTAACTCAACGAAGCCACAACCCATAGTGAAACATAAACTGTAGCAAGTATAGGGTGGGTGCAGCAACGCTATAGTGTGGGTGAAGCAAAACCAGAATGTACTAGTACCAAACTGTACAAGATTGTGACTTACAAGTGCTTTATACATTCGACTTTTCTGTATCGTGCTGTGCGGAGGAACTATTTTCTTAGCAGGACTGTTGGTAAGTGATGGTTGCTGGTTCGACTTCTTAGACGTCTGCAAAAACAAAGTGCACTGTTAGCAACGCAAGTAAACAACTAAATCTTACTAGTTTGCAATTGTATGACTATCATCACCTGAGGTGTAGTCGTCTTCTCCTTTTCCATCTGTGCGGAGAGCTCGTCAAACTTTGCCTGGAACTGTGACTTAAACTGTGCAACCAAGTTATTTTCAAATTCTTTTCTTGAGTTTCTCTCCGCCTCCATCAGTTTTTCCCTTTGAGCAAGCTCTTCCATTAATCTCTTCTCAAGATTTTCTCTCTCAGCCCGCTCTACATTAATCTTCTCTTCCATGCTTGCACGTTCATCTAGTAACTTCTGTTCTAAAGTAGTGACCTTCGTGGTGAGCTGGGAGTTAACTTTTTGGGTCTCTGCCGTAGCCCGAGCTTGCTCCTCTAACAGCAACTTAGACCGCTGAGAACTAGTTTGCACCTGGGCCATGTATCCGAACCCACGAGGCTGCGATGACTTGCATTGAACTTTAGATTTATATGCTTTCTAGAAAATATTGATTCTTTGTTCAGCTGACAATGGAACACCAGTTTCCTCTAATCTATTTTCAATCTCTTTACATGCTGTTTCCTGATTACGAAAAAAAATCTCAAATCAGATGAAGAAACATCCAAGATGGAGAACAGTAAATATGTTTAGAGTAGCTTCTAAGTCAGTTAACTCACGTAAACATCCTTGGACTCTTCTGTAGTCCATGTTCCATTCTTTGTGTGGGTCAGTCTCCAGAGAGCAACACAGTCTGGCTCTTCTCCAGTTTCCGAATCCCTCTGCAAGTAGTGCAACAATTAGATACTATAAACATTAAAGCAAAGTGAACACCGACGCATGCATAGTGAGTAGGCCCATACATTCTCAAAACTGAGTTGAGAGTAGGATTTTGATCCTACTCTGTGTTTTGTCTTCATCTGCGAACGGTTATCCTTGTTCTTTTGGCCGAGTTCCTGCTCATTCAATTACAAAAAAAAAACTTGTCAGACAAGCCATTTGATGATAGTACAAAATTCACAAACAGGTAGTATAGAAATAACCAGGAATTTCGGATCAGTGCCAAAGTACTCGATCAACCATTCCCACTCTTCTTTTTGTAAATCTTATGGGACAACTGCCCTTCTGGCATCATCTGTTCTGTATGCCTTGTAAGTGCTGCTTAGGTTTCCTCGCCAGCCTCTGTAGCGTTCTTTTGCAATTTTAAGAATTTTTTCGTGTGTTTCGTCTGTATCTGGCATATCATATCTGTCCTGTAATGCGTAGAACAAACAGATAGACTTAGTTTAGTAGTAGTTCTTTTGCTGCAGTTTAGTACATTAATTATGGACGAAAAAAGCAGACAACACATGTGAGAAAGGTTGTACGCACCAACATATCTGTGACGATCATGCGATGGATGTTAGGGTGAATGTCTGTCCACCTCCTCACTCCAATAATTGGTAACCTTCTTTTCATTGTGATTACCAAGTCATCCTTGAATGAACGGTTGTTCATTCCTACTGGACCACCCAATGTTTCAGAGAAATCAACACCTAGCTTTCCAGCTCCATTGGCATGACGCTTCTTATTGGCTTTCAAACCTTTCACAACACCTCGCCCTTTTTTCTTCGGTATGTCATCACCTACATCCCAAAACACACACAAAGAAACAATTTATTTTGTAGTTGATTGAAAGAAATTAGGACACAGTGGTAAAAAAATAGCTAGTACCTTCTTGTAGTTGTAGCTTCGGGCGATAGCAGCGTGCATGGGAAGGCCAATCATCAACGGAACACATGTCAGTTTCAGACACATCAGTGTTAGGTTCAGTTCCTGTTTCAGGGTTAACATTTGTACTGAATCAGCAATCGTAGATTTTATCCATTAAAACAAATATTAGACAGAGCTTAAATGTCAAAAATAAATTACCACGTCTACGTTTTCCCTGACTTTTTTTATATTGTAGTATACTTTCAACCCTTGTCATGCAGACAGATCCTTTCTTTATTACTGAAAATGTTAACAATAAATGGACAAAGCATTTGCATTGTGCATAATTCAGAAAGCTGATTAAGAATTAATGAACTTGTGTACCATTCCCAAAGGAGTAATCTGTATCTTCTTCTTCGTTTGAAGCTTGTTCCTCTTCGGTTGCATCCCTAACTGCATGTTTATGAAAATTGTGGATTAGGTAAGGAATGCATAAAATAGTTACCGGGGAAAATATTTATTAAAGTCTGTATTGAAGGAGTTGCGAGTTGGAGATTTGGCATGAAAGTATAACCTGTGAGAGTGATCTGTCGCTTTTTCTGGTGGATCCAGTTGCATCATCAAGCAGAGACTCTTTGGTTGCAATATCAACCGCCCTGGCCTTCTCCGTAAACACACACAGGGAGATCTTCTTATCATTAGAGTGTATGCGTTTCAATTGCTCAAAATCACTACCATGGTCTATTGGAACAAGTTTTCCTTTGCCAGGGCCATTATTAAGCCTGCAGTACAGGTAATCACGCGCGCCACTGAAGCCAACTTTTTCAATCAAATTGATGAACTCCATATAGCAGATTTCCTCCGGTTCCATGGCTGCTTCCACAACTTTTTTGTTTTTATCACCTTCCTCATAGAAAAGTCTAACTTTCCAAATGGGTTCGGTCGTCTACAATTAGATAGAAGGAAAAAATGAGAACCCAAATATGCAGTGAGTTAGCAGATCTGAAATAAAAAAAATAGTTACATGGCATTATTCACATAGAAAACCAGATACACATATGATCGACTAGGTGTTCATACACGGATTAACGTTTCAACCAGAGGAAGAACAGAGAATAACAACCAATATCGAGACCATATAAGAGACGGCGAGATCACGGAGATGGACGAGAGAAGTAGATTAGACAGGAAAACCTGAGAGGATTCGCGTTCCATGGAGTCCGATCGAGACATCGACATGTGTAGAGCTCTGAACGTGATGAGGGCGAGATGAGATCTAATCTGCAATGGCGAAAGAGGTGGCCCGCAGATTATGCTATGGCGAAACAGAAGGGGGCATCGTGCACTTCTACATACACTTTAGCGGGAAATTTAAAGTGACTGCTTTTATTTTTTGGTGGGAACACAAAATTTCGCTACACTTGGCGTTTTAGCGGGAGGATTTAATTTTTTTTTGGTGGGACATCGTATTCGAGCAACCACAACGCCTTGTCGACAATATAGGCGCTAATAGAGCAGTTAAACAATGCATGCAATCGCAGGCTGCCTAGAAGGCATATTTTGCATTGAGTTTCAAGGCGTCAGGCTCTTAACTATCGAGGGAAAACTAATCGGATTTATTCCCTAGCGCTTACAACGTAGGATTGAAAACATGTGGAAGTCTCGCATGAGTCATGTAATGTCACTGAACAATTATTTCATGCAACTTATTAGCTGCCGCCGCCTTGTTTATTTCTGCAAACTTGAAATTGCCACTGAAAATATAAACAGGACAAGTAATCTTCACTGCAGATGAAGGTTTGGGTGATCAAACCACTGAATCACATCGCTGATGGCAGTACGATAATTACATACATCCATACGTTCATGATCCGATGAGAATGTCCAAGTTGGCAGACTACGTACTACAACCAGGGCGACACCGCCCGCATCACGATCTTCACGTCCAAGTGGCGGTTACGGGTGCTCCTAAGTGTAATGAGAATAGCTTGCTTTTTATATAAATGCTTGCCTTCAAGGAATTCCCGCCATGCATTCCTGCCAAACATAATGCGGCCGTCCCTGTCCGTGTTGTATGGAACGGTGGTGAACGCCTCTGATGATCCGAGGCATAGCCCAGGATGGCCTGAAGACGGAATGCCAGCACTGTCCGCTATGGACTGATGTAGTTTCTGGATTTCGAGCGTGTGGATGACATACAAAAAGAAGTAGGTCATAGTAAGGCACACGTTGTAAGCATAAATTGTATTGAAAAACATAAATAGCATTGGCACCTTACGTACCATCTCATATCTGGCCACATTTGTCCACGTCAAACGAGTCACGTATGGCACTCCAATGTATTCATCTATTGTGGGTAGAAGCTCACGAACGTGGTCCTTCTCATCGTCATCAAGATCAGCTCTCTGGGAGAAGATGATGGAAGAGTCGAATGGGTCATCCTCATCCATGGACTGCTGATCCGTGGACTCCTCATCCGTGGACTCCTCAACAGTCCTGGGATCTGGGTCAGTTTAATTGCTTGTAGTAGCGTCGTGGTCGTACAAGTAGTGCCTGCGGCACATGTCGAACTTGAACACCTTGACGGTGAGCAAGGCGTCGCCGTCGTAACTGAAGAGGAGGAACATGCCGCGCTGCAGGAAGTAATATTGGGCGAACTTGTCCCAGCCGTGCCCGAGGAAAATGCGGCCAGCTTCATCGAAAAGCACATCCATGTCCCAGTTCTTGCTACTCGGATCGTCCGCCTCACGCAGCTTAAGTTCACGTGGTTCACGGCCCTTCAGCAACTCCACAAACTTCTTAGGCAGCACCTGCAGCAATATGAAAGTTAAATGGATAGAAAAGAGTGCTTACTAGAAATAAATTTACTGTTTGATGATGGATGAGTACTATAAAAATGTAAACAAGTAGTACCTAGTAATCAGTTATACTAAATCTTAGTTGAGCAATGAGGGTGTTTGCCACATTAATTCAAAAAGATGAACTTTCAGTGGGAGCTGAAATGTACCATATCGAGTGAACATATTCACGTAGAGCAATTGAGCTACTACAACCCATCTACTAGACCTTAATTTGATTCACAAATTTAACTAGCTACAGGATCATAGCTCAGACACTATGTCAGACTAAATAACTGAAGTGTGGTGTGGGTCGATGAAGCGTACAAGTTTGTCCGATGTAGCGTCTACTACGAGGGAGTAGAACTCAAAGTGTGCCAACTCCATCTTAACAGATCCCTCTGTTCATCATATAATAGAAATGCAAATCAATTTCCGGCTACATATATAATCGGGAATTAACATTTTGGTGATACAGTCCACGTACTGAATGCCGCGTTGTATTGCAAGCGGCAACTGCTTAGGTCGAACATCTTTACTGTGATGACATTGCGGCCGTCGTAATTGCAGATCAGAATAAAGCCTCTCTATTTGTAGGTCCGGGCGAAACACTCCCAGCCGCGCTTGAGGAACATGCGGCCAGTGCTGTCGAACCACACATCAACGTCCCACGTGGTGCTACGCCGATGGCCGACCTCAAGCAGCTTCAGTGCACGGGGTTTACGGTCCCCTAGCAACTCTGCGAACTTCTTAGGCAGTGACTGCAGCAGAGGATAGAGCAAACCATGAACATCATTCCACCTATCTGACTAAAATGACAAGTAAAATGAGTACAATACCTGTTTGTCCGATGAAGCATCATCTACGTAAGCGAGGAACTCGTCCATTGTATGCAAACCCGCTTGTAGATCGTACTAAAAAGTATGACTTCAGTTACATTTAGCAGACGTGCCAAAACAGCAGAGGTTAAGAAACATGAAGGTTCACTACAAATTTAGGAGTAAATGCAGTCTAGCAGCATCATGGTTCAGAGACATTCATACACAGGTGCAATTTAAATTTGACATGCATTCAAGAATTTCATGGAAGTACGGAACTTCAGAAAAGAAAATCTACTAGTATGTCAAGGAAATGGTGTGCCGACAATCAATTGTACTGCTTTAGCAAATTAATTGAAATAGCTACTGGTCCTAAAAAATGGCTCACATCTATTGTCCTGCTGAAGATTAAAAATGGAAATTACTAAAAATAGCTAGTGAACCTAAAAAGGGGTAAAGTCAACTGTACTTGTGAATAGTAAAAAGGGAAATTACTAAAAGTAGGTACTGGTCCTAGATATGCCAGTGTGAGTACCAGAGGTCTTACTTTCAACATCACTAATTACCTACCTAGAAAAATGCACACACACAACAACAGCTACCAACATCAATTGGGCACCTGGAACTATCAAAATTAACATGAAGGTATAGTGCAACATCTCAATCAGATGCATGTAAGTACCATTTACTTTAGTCATAAACGTGTAAAAGACAAATCAATCATGAATGACATCGAACATAAATACGTGCTACCATCTATATGTAGCACAAGATTTCACATTTCTTTCCTGTCTAGACAAGTAGGACACTAGTTACCTTATAGAAAATGAGTGTTTGAACTTAAATCGTTCTGCAATGCATCCACAAGAGGTGAAGTTCTAACCTGAGTGTCGCCCGCGATAGATCAGTGGTGAATCGACGCGCCGTGGGTCAATCTACAGCGCGATGAAGAGACTGGCGACGACGGCGGTCGCGAGAATGCGGCGGCCCAGAGAGGGATGCTGATCGAGGGGCGGCGAGGTCGAGAGATGGATGGCGGCGGCGGCGGCGGCGACGGTGTCGGTGAACTGCGGAATAAGGGTTTTCTCGGAGCAAATAACTGTAGGTACACAAAGAGGAGGAGTGCGAACTTGACGTGACAATACGAGAGGAAGATGATACTTGGGCCCACCTGTAAGTCTGTTACCACAAATGGTGGGTACATTTCCGCGGGGCAGTTGCCATTTTTATGGTTCCTATCTGAAGTGCCACCGAGCGTCTCCCCTCCCCTCGCTTCATTTCAGCAACATTGCACGTGTGGGATCTCAAAAAGCCGCTTCCATTCTCAAGTTGCCTACCAATCTTATGTCGTAGCCGTTTCCGCGCACTTTCGGTCCAGAACATTGTTCCCTTCCACCTAGGATGCCTGGAATACAGCAGAGATGAGAATGTAAGCCACACTTGGCAATGTGGGCCCACACAAAATGCTTGAACCCCATTGCAGGACTTGTATGGTGCCGCCGTAGCGTTGGGTGGCGTCGAAGCACCGGACGTTAACCCGGACGATTCTCGCCGCTTCTCGCTCTTGCATGCCAGCCTCGACACCTGGGGCATCCTTACAACCCACTCCAAGCAACTCACTCCACATGCAACACTGCACCTTGTAACCCCTGCCCATGAGTGGGCGATGCGTGATCTGGTTTTATATTGCCTTCGAAAGTGGAAGGAACGGCCGAAAACGGGGATTTCCTTGGCCAACTTGTTGTTTCCCATGCCCAAAGTCGAAATCATGATGCATTCCAAGAACCTCGCTTCATTTCAGCAACATTGCACGTGTGGGATCTCAAAAAGCCGCTTCCATTCTCAAGTTGCCTACCAATCTTATGTCGTAGCCGTTTCCGGGCACTTTCGGTCCAGAACATTGTTCCCTTCCACCTAGGATGCCTGGAATACAGCAGAGATGAGAATGTAAGCCACACTTGGCAATGTGGGACCACACAAAATGCTTGAACCCCATTGCAGGACTTGTATGGTGCCGTCGTTGCGCTGGGTGGCGTCGAAGCACCGGACGTTAACCGGGACGATTCTCGCCGCTTCTCGCTCTTGCATGCCATCCTCGACACCTGGGGCATCCTTACAACCCACTCGAAGCAACTCACTCCACATGCAACACTGCACCTTGTTACCCCTGCCCATGAGTGGGCGATGCGTGATCTGGTTTTATATTGCCTTCGAAAGCGGAAGGAACGGCCGAAAACGGGTTTTTCCTTGGCCAACTTGTTGTTTCCCATGCCCAAAGTCGAAATCATGATGCATTCCAAGAACCTCGCTTCATTTCAGCAACATTGCACGTGTGGGATCTCAAAAAGCCGCTTCCATTCTCAAGTTGCCTACCAATCTTATGTCGAAGCCGTTTCCGGGCACTTTCGGTCCAGAACATTGTTCCCTTCCACCTAGGATGCCTGGAATACAGCAGAGATGAGAATGTAAGCCACACTTGGCAATGTGGACCCACACAAAATGCTTGAACCCCATTGCAGGACTTGTATGGTGCCGTCGTTGCGCTGGGTGGCGTCGAAGCACCGGACGTTAACCCGGACGATTCTCGCCGCTTCTCGCTCTTGCATGCCAGCCTCGACACCTGGGGCATCCTTACAACCCACTCCAAGCAACTCACTCCACATGCAACACTGCACCTTGTTACCCCTGCCCATGAGTGGGCGATGCGTGATCTGGTTTTATATTGCCTTCGAAAGCGGAAGGAACGGCCGAAAACGGGGATTTCCTTGGCCAACTTGTTGTTTCCCATGCCCAAAGTCGAAATCATGATGCATTCCAAGAACCTCGCTTCATTTCAGCAACATTGCACGTGTGGGATCTCAAAAAGCCGCTTCCATTCTCAAGTTGCCTACCAATCTTATGTCGTAGCCGTTTCCGGGCACTTTCGGTCCAGAACATTGTTCCCTTCCACCTAGGATGCCTAGAATACAGCAGAGATGAGAATGTAAGCCACACTTGGCATTGTGGGCCCACACAAAATGCTTGAACCCCATTGCAGGACTTGTATGGTGCCGCCGTTGCGTTGGGTGGCGTCGAAGCACCGGACGTTAACCCGGACGATTCTCGCCGCTTCTCGCTCTTGCATGCCAGCCTCGACACCTGGGGCATCCTTACAATCCACTCCAAGCAACTCACTCCACATGCAACACTGCACCTTGTTACCCCTGCCCATGAGTGGGCGATGCGTGATCTGGTTTTATATTGCCTTCGAAAGCGGAAGGAACGGCCGAAAACGGGTTTTTCCTTGGCCAACTTGTTGTTTCCCATGCCCAAAGTCGAAATCATGATGCATTCCAAGAACCTCGCTTCATTTCAGCAACATTGCACGTGTGGGATCTCAAAACGTCGCTTCCATTCTAAAGTTGCCTACCAATCTTATGTCGAAGCCGTTTCCGGGCACTTTCGGTCCAGAACATTGTTCCCTTCCACCTAGGATGCCTCGAATACAGCAGAGATGAGAATGTAAGCCACACTTGGCAATGTGGGCCCACACAAAATGCTTGAACCCCATTGCAGGACTTGTATGGTGCCGCCGTTGCGTTGGGTGGCGTCGAAGCACCGGACGTTAACCCGGACGATTCTCGCCGCTTCTCGCTCTTGCATGCCAGCCTCGACACCTGGGGCATCCTTACAACCCACTCCAAGCAACTCACTCCACATGCAACACTGCACCTTGTTACCCCTGCCCATGAGTGGGCGATGCGTGATCTGGTTTTATATTGCCTTCGAAAGCGGAAGGAACGGCCGAAAACGGGTTTTTCCTTGGCCAACTTGTTGTTTCCCATGCCCAAAGTCGAAATCATGATGCATGCCAAGAACCTCGCTTCATTTCAGCAACATTGCACGTGTGGGATCTCAAAAAGCCGCTTCCATTCTCAAGTTGCCTACCAATCTTATGTCGAAGCCGTTTCCGGGCACTTTCGGTCCAGAACATTGTTCCCTTCCACCTAGGATGCCTGGAATACAGCAGAGATGAGAATGTAAGCCACACTTGGCAATGTGGGCCCACACAAAATGCTTGAACCCCATTGCAGGACTTGTATGGTGCCGCCGTTGCGCTGGGTGGCGTCGAAGCACCGGACGTTAACCCGGACGATTCTCGCCGCTTCTCGCTCTTGCATGCCAGCCTCGACACCTGGGGCATCCTTACAACCCACTCCAAGCAACTCACTCCACATGCAACACTGCACCTTGTTACCCCTGCCCATGAGTGGGCGATGCGTGATCTGGTTTTATATTGCCTTCGAAAGCGGAAGGAACGGCCGAAAACGGGGATTTCCTTGCGGTTTTTTTTTAATGCTTGTTATGTTATCTCATAATTGAATACCATTTGTGCGCTTCTAGTCAATATTACATACCCTTTTTATTTACCGATTTCTATAGGATAGTGATGTGGACTATGACATCAACGCCAATGATCATGTAGTATAACCTGTGTCGATTCCAGAAACACGCCAGTGGACACCTAGATAGCAGTGTGTACGAGTTTCATGCCAGAACTGAAGAAAAAACCACCAATAACAGGGCTTTTCCGACTAGTGTTGAATATTAACACAACAATGCATTTCGAAATGAATTAATTTAATCATAAAATGAAACTAGTAAAACTTAATAGAGCATTTATAATACTTGAACGTTATTGCCAAGGGAAAAACATATTGTTCACAAGGCAAATGGGCTGTGAAGACAAATTGTACAATTAATAGGCCCATACTCCGGTTGGGCCATTGGGCGAGCGAAAGGGCTACGTTTGTCCGCCCGGTCTCCTCCAAACTGCCCTGCCCCCGCACGACAACGCCGCTCTATCCGTTCTCAGGCGACTTCGCCGCCGTATCGGCCCTGCGCGACCGATCAATCCGCCACTATTACCTCGCCGCCATCCGAACTCGATTAGCGTAAACTATTGAACTGCCGCCAACGCTGCCCCGCCGACTTGTACTCAACCGCTGCTTCCGCCGCTCGTCAGACGCAATTACAAGGTTTATACCAATACTGATGAAATCCTTGGTTTCCATCCTGCCGGTTCGATGAAGTTAATGGCGATTGCAATTGCTGTCAGATAGACTAGCTGCTTGTGTTCACATATGCGTGTCTGTTTTATCAGTTTCAGTTGTAAGTGTTAGTTTAATATTCATATTAATGTCAGGAATTCAGGTACGAACTAGGTTTTATATTTTCATAGCCATGTCAGTTTCAGGTGTAAGTGTTAGTTTCAATCTAACGCTGTGTTGTGAAGTAATGTCTAATGTAATCCCCTGCAATTCTTACTTACTTGAAAGACCAGTATGCCTGTCTCTCTGATGTATTTGTTGTTTCGAAATACTTTTGTGTGAACTAATGCTGCTCCTTCTTTTTTACAAGACCGGCTAAACGGAGATAACGCAAAATGTCACAAGACAAGAGCTGGATGGAGAAGGATAGAGATTCTATGGAGTGGCAAAGTGGCATCGAGAGTTTCTTGGAACTTAGTTTTGATGGTGCTGAACCAGACGCAAGAAACTTTTGCCCGTGTACGAAATGTCTGAATAATGCTCAGAAAACTAAAAAGGAGATCCATATGCACTTGCTTAAGAATGGGATGGATCCGTCCTACAAAAAATGGGTATTCCATGGTGAACCCGAGGAGGACAACATGTCTGAAGATTCTGATGATGAAGACGATGCAGGTGGTGGTGAAGGGATATGTGACATGCTCGATACTCTGATAAGGGCCACAAAAGTGGGAAGTAATGCAGGAGACACGAGCGGTGATGGAATGAAACAGGAGCCAAATGCATCTGCAAAGGCGTTCTACAAACTATTGGAAGAGGGAAAAACATCGTTGTACCCAGGTTGTGAGGAGGTCACAAAGATATCTTTCATTTTGAAGCTTTACCAAATCAAGTGCGTGTCTGGGATGACCAACAGAGCATGTGACTTAATGCTGCGGATGTTCACGGAGGTGCTGCCAAAGGGTGACTGCATTCCTACTAATCTCGCACAAGTAAGGAAGGTCATTCGAGAGTTTGGACTGGATTACAAGAAGATACACGCGTGCTATAATGATTGTGTGCTATTCCGTAATGAGCATGCTGATGCCCAAGAATGCCCTGTCTGTCATACGTCTCGATGGAAATCAAGTCCAACCGTAGACAAAGCTGATTCATCGATCCGTAAATCAAAGAAGCAAGTGCCACAGAAAGTTCTATGGTATTTCCCACTCATTCAAAGACTGCAAAGGCTGTACATGACAGAAGATATGTCAACTGATATGAAATGGCATAAGGAGAAACGTAAAGATGATGGCATAATGAGGCATCCTGCAGATTCGAAGGCCTGGAAAAGCCTTGATGAAAGATATAGTCAGAAAGAATTCGCAAAAGATGCTCGCAGTGTTCGGCTTGGCCTTGCTTCAGATGGATTCAACCCCTTTGGTCTCATGAGTATATCACACACTACATGGCCTGTCATTCTTATCCCATATAACTTGCCACCATGGATGTGTATGAAACAAGAGAACTGGATAATGTCAATGATTATTCCAGGACCAAAGTCAGCAGGAAATAACATTGATGTGTACTTCCAGCCTTTGATTGATGAACTGTTAGTTCTATGGGAGGATGGTGTTGAAGCATATGATGCTGCAACTAAAAAATTTCAAGTTGTATGCATGCGTGTTGTGGACCATCAATGACTACCCGGCTTACGCAATGCTGAGTGGTTGGAGCACAAAAGGCAAGCTAGCATGCCCTTACTGCCACAAGCATACAGACTTTTTATGGCTCCGGTATGGTAGAAAGCATTGCTATATGGGACACCGACGTTTTCTACGGAAACAACACAAATGGCGTCGAAACAAGGTTATGTTCAACAACAAGCCAGACCATAGAGACGCCCCGGTGCCACTTACAGGCAATGAAGTTCTAAAGGAGCTTGATAGCATTCATCATGAACCATTTGGGCGGTCAAATAAGAGAAAGCGACCGGAAACTAATCCCTGGCACAATTGGCGGAAGAAAAGTGTGTTCTTCCAGCTCCCGTATTGGCAGCACTTGCTCGTGAGGCACAATTTGGATGTTATGCACATCGAGAAGAACATTTGTGACAGCATTCTGGGTACTTTGCTTGAGATGGATGGGAAAACAAAGGATGGTACGAAGGCTCGCCTAGATTTGGAGTTTTTGAAAATTAGGGAGGATCAGCACGCAAAGCCCGCCGGTAAGGATAAGTACAAACTTAAGAAAGGCGTGTATGCTTTAAAAAAGGAAGAGAAGATAATGCTGCTCAGGTTTCTGCAGAGCATACGGATGCCTGATGGCTATGCTTCACACATTAAGCGATGTGTGGTCCTCGAGCAGTGCAAGTTTAGTGGACTCAAAACTCACGACTGCCATGTTATATTACAGAAACTTCTTCCTATTGCGTTGCGCAAGCTTCTGCCAGAGAATGTCCTTACCCCATTGCTTCAGCTCAGTAAATTCTTTTCCGATTTATGCTCCAAGGAGTTAAGGGATGACGATCTGTTGAATTTGGACAAAAAAATTGCAGTAATTCTATGTCAGCTAGAGATGATATATCCACCAGCTTTCTTTGATATTATGATGCATCTCCCAATTCATCTAGCTCGAGAAGCATGGTTGGCAGGGCCTGTACAGTATAGATGGATGTATCCGGTTGAGAGATACCTGCGTACGTTGAAGGGATATGTACGTAACAAGGCTCATCCAGAAGGTTCAATTGCAGAGGGGTACATACTTGAAGAGTGCATGACGTTCTGCAGTCGATTCGCTAAAGGCTCGCCTACAAAAATAAGTCAGTCCGAACGCCATGCAGATGGAGCTACAGATGAGGCACCAACAGGGATTAGCATAATGAGTGCAGTTGATTACTCCAAGAAAGGTTTTGCCCGTGAATCACTGTCTTTGGAAGCTCTTAATCAAATGAGGCACTACATAATAACAAACTGCGAGGAAACCGAGCCATATATTCAGTAAGGAAACTTATGTATTTGTTTCATATCATGATATGCATTAACACTTTGGTTATGAAGTAACCATATATCATTTCTTTTTGAAGGGATCATATTGACGAGCTCAAAAAGAACAATTATCCTAATCCTAAAAAGAAACACAAGGAAGATTTTGTTGGCTGGTTCGAAAAACGGGTAAGTTACTTTAGCATTTTCATAAATGTTTGTCGTAATAAAAAAACAATGGTGTATAGTACACTCACACATATTCTATTCCATGAAACAGATCACACAACTCCATAAAGATGGGAAGGTCAACAGTCTGTTGTATACACTAGCTAAAGGGCCTGATCAAATTGCTCGTGTGTTCAACCGTACAGTACTGAATGGATATTACTTTCGTAATACCGAAATAGAGCTTGACTTGAGTACCCAAAATAGTGGCGTCGTAGTCAACGCGCAAGGAAGCACCAGCAGTACTGATTCGACGTTCCTCCTGATAAGGAGGTTGTTCTATTGCAGTGCGACTGGTTCGACGTGCCTCCTGCCAATAGAAATCATAGTAAGGGGTATAGGAGGGACAAGTATGGAATTATTGACCTCGACACTAGTGTACACCGATTCACGGAAGACCCTTACATTCTAGGCATCCAAGCTGCACAGGTTTTCTATGTGAGAGATGTGAAGAGCCCTAATTGGGCAAGTGCTATAAAAATGAATCCACGCAATTTGTTTGCTCCTTCGGTTTTAAATGGTGCAGACCTAGATGATCTTGCAGAAGGAGATGAACGTGGTGATGCAGATGTACAGGATGTCGTCGATGCAGGAATTACAGTTCCAGAATTTACTTTTCCTGACGTTATTACTACTTGGTGCAGAAATGATGATGAAGGAACCAGCGTTGATGTTTCAGTCATAAATAATTTAAGACCTGCTGATTTTGACGAAGACCAAGTCGAATATGATGCTGACTGATGATGATGAGGCTTACATAAATGATGGTCATGTTGCTCCTTTGGTAGAAGATGAATTGGATGATGACCATGGATTCTTTGTGTAGGCTGTCTCTGCACTGTTTGCCTTAAAGGTTTTGCCATGAACATGCATGGATGAAAGATCGTGTAATAACATAATTTTTGTTTAAAGATTCCAAAGTTCCAGTGTTTAGAAATTTTGAATTTCCATGATAAATGTACTAGTGAAATTGCGTCTTATATGAGTTCTTGATTGATTATTAAGTACTGTCACTAGTTGCAACATTAGTAAAATGCTAAGTGCTGCAGAAATTCAGTTGCAAACAATATTAAAAAAAATAATGTGCTCACCAAACTGAGATACTGGACCAAAAATGAAGTGTAGTCCTAAGAAAATTGCAACAGTGATCAAGGGCACGGCCCATGAGGCCCGTTAAGCTAGTCTATGAATGGTCGTTGCAAAATAACTTGTTCATTTTCGCAACAGTACGGTGATTGTTGCTTTACTGTTAACCTATTACCATACGACCCAAATTGTCGCAGTAAACAATAGGTATTGCCGCAGGGTAAATTTGAGGCGAAAAACATATGGTATTGCCACACGAAAAATTTGGTTGCAATAGTTAGCTTTTTTTTTTGCAACAATATTTGTAACTACCGCAACACAAATAAAGATGTTGCAATAAATGACTAAATATCACCACGAATGCTTATTTCGTTGGAATACCATGTCTCTAAGGCAACAAAAGGAGTGCCTCGCGCAACGAAAATACTCTGTCGCAAAAACGCGGCTGTATTCCAACAGCAGTACAAATCGTGGCAATAGGAGGCCTCTACCGCAACAAAACGACAATTTATCGCCACCAAAATGAGTCGTGGAAATACGAGTGCCCTATCACCACAACCTGAGAGGTCGTGGTAATTTGTGATTATATCGCAACGAAAAAAAACCGTAGCTACAGATTTCGTTGCAAGAGACCGATTCTCTTGTAGTGTTATTTGGGAGGTCAACAATAATATGGAGGGAAATAAGATTTATCATTACCTTTCCACCTCGTTTAGTTTTTTTTTTAAAATTCAACATGATGCTCATGTGTAAGCTCTTGATCAAACAAGAGTCTTTTTGTTATAAATTAATTCCCCCCCCACACACACACACACACACAATAACTGTAAGTATTTATTCTCTCATTTTAAATTCAAAGATGAATTATGGCTTTCAAAAGGACTTGAAAATTGATTCTTTGATCAGGGTTATATGTAGACTTGATAAGGTCTTGTATTTTTAGTTGTTTTTCTTTGGTATTATTTGTTTGGTGATTGGAATCACATGTTTAGTGTTTATTTTTCTCAAGTTTATAGAGTCGTTTGTCTGCCAATATGGATATATTTGTTGTTTGTTTCTGGCATGCTTCATTTTGAGTTCTCATTCAATTATCCTACACTTATGTTCCTAGGCATCTTTCCTTGTTGGACATTGCTAGTCAAAGTCAAAACAATTATCTATGCAGTTTACGAACGAAAATTCACTACCTGCCAAGGTGAATCATTCCTTCCTTCTCGTTGTCCCTGAGACTCCTCTTTCTACATGGAATATTTGATGATTTGGATTCAATATTTGATGCTGTGGAATAGTCACACCGATCCAGTTTAAATCCAAAGCATCAAACATTCCATGTGATTGAATGAATGCACACTTCTAAATCTATTAGTTCGAGTCTTTGGGCCATGGTATATTAAGTCGAAATCTCAAGGAGAGATCACCCCGGTCTGCGGATGAGGGAGAAATCACCCCGCTACTTCCCGTAGAGGTGGAGTCCAATCCGATGGCAGGAAGGGGACAGAGCGGAGGAGAGCAGGGTAATGGCCTTGCTATGCTCGAGGAGCAACCCGGGAGGGTGGAATTCAGTTTATGTACATCTGAACAGAGTGGCCTAAGAACTCTATCCTTTGGCAGGTAATCTGTCAATTTACATCCAGTAATACAGCAAGCTTAGCTGCAGTACAGTAGATAAAGCAGTAGGGAGCTCATTAGAAACACACCAGTTCACTAGGTAGCCGTCCATAGAATATATTACAGAGGGCTGTAACAACCGGACCAACATACACAGCCCATGCACAAAAGCTTCACTACTAGGTAGCATTAAGAAGTTCACTAGGTAGCCTTCCCTAGAATATATTACAGAGAGGTGTAACAACCGGACTAACATACACAGGTCCTGCACAAAAGCTTCTCTACTCTGGCAGCATTAGGAACTAATATTCACATCAGTAACTACCTTCAGAAGCAAGACATGGTCCCACCAAACTCACCGCGAGGCTGCGGTGGATACAGCCGACGACCGCTCGACCTGGTTTGCTTCTGATTTTAGTCTCGAGATCTCCATAGCATTGTTGATCTTCTGGGTGACAGCTGACCGCATCATGTGGCGCATCAGATGGGAATAAAGTCCAAGTGATGGAGAGCCATACCCAGCACGCGCATTCGCACACCGAGATCTCTGTCGTCGGTTTCTTTGCAACAAATCTTCTCCTCCAACGTTTTCCTCTTCTTTCTGTACAGCAAGGTTTCCATCCTCGATCTGAGAGCCCCGACATCGAAACCGTTCTCATCCAGCACAGACAGGCCCTGCATCTTCCCCTCGTACAGTCCTTCGATGTCATCCTCGACGTCCAGTCCGTGTATGCTTTGTGCTAAATTAGAAAAGGAGATCATCAGACCGAACGCCATTCCTTGATGGAACTCTGGACCACGCTGCCGGAACTGATTGAGATGTGGTTGCTGCTGCGGCCCTGCACTGAATATTTCCATTGCGTCGATCTGTGGCCACAATGGGAAGGTCTTCACAAATGGGGGATGCTGAGTTGCCAGGGATTCCGAAAGCCGCTCGTCCATGGCTGAACCAACACCTTGTGGTGACGCTGCATGTTCAGAACTGAAAAATGGACGGTATGATTATTGAAATGTTAATAATACTGTGGCC
>JAPCYS010003561.1:0-29203 GCA_028641055.1 Alopecurus myosuroides
TTTAGCCTTCATTATCAGCTCGAACCTTGCCCAATGGAAATGCTTCATGAAAAAGAGGTTCCAAAGTTTTTAAAATGGGCAATCTGGACGATTCTTCACTAGATGGATTAGCGTCACAAATGCATGACTAGAGGTAAAAAGTGGAATTCACTATTTTATTAAGTTTGAGTCCGAGTCAAACTATTGGCAGAGCTGCTTCATCCTCCTGTATCAGAGTCGAACTCGATTCGTTTTCATGTTGGAACCGGCTGGATCCTGGTCCTCTCAGCATAGGCTAGCTCCTGCAGTTGGATTTGTTCGGTGTGGCTTCCGAAATCTCTTAGTCGCAACACCTTCTCTCCAAGCCCAACTCGATTCACCGTCTGGCTCATCCTTAATCCAGCTTACAGCCAGGCGTGTCCATATGGATCCTCATTCTTCAGCGGGCCATCCGGCTATTTGCCAAAATTGGTGCTAAAAGTTTGACGCGATTTTGTACGATGATTTTTTCTCCCGGGAGGAGGGGGGTTGAATGATGTGAACATCGTAATATTGCATTCTTATTTTGATGGAGATGAAGAAAAACAAGGTGAAAAGAGGCATCCGAGCATGAAAGATGGCATCAAAGGCTTATGCAAGATTACTTTTCTCAGACCCGGTGTATCCAAAGCACTGTTCAAAATATCATCCGATATGCCGATTTATCGGCCGATTTATCGCTTATCGGGTGGTAACCGATAAGATAAATGAATATCAGTGGAGTTTATCATTCGGGCCATTTTATGGGTCTACAAGCGATTTATCGGTCGATATGCCGATAAATTGGCCGATATATCGATTTTTCATCACTGGAACATTTGATTAACGACATCCATCATAGAATTTTTAGTATTATTGTATTTTATAGATTTTAGTGCCGATATGATATATCTGTATAGCATATTTTAGATGTTTAAGTGCTACAATTTGAGATTTACAAGAAAAATGGACGATAAATAGTCGACCGATAAAATCGATTTATCGGCCGATAAGCCGATATATCTCTTATCATGGGCCGACCGATAAGTTAACGATAAGCGATATCCTGAACATTGATCCAAAGCAATATTGTTTTACGCCTCTTCAGAATGTCCATATATTTGTTTCTCCCATTTCTCAGTATTTCAATAGTATGGCAACTTCTGCATGCACAGAAGGGATTGTGCGGGACACTTGTCCAAAGTACTAATATAGAATATGAACGCGGAGCTGCACATAATGGTTTATGGAATACCAACGATTTTATGGATGATCATCTGGCAATGGGAGAGAGGGACTCCAAATCTCCCATCAAGTGCTTGAGGTCCTTTGTGAAGTATGTGGTTGTATGCTTTAGGCCAAAGTATTCGAGAACACTCAATGCTCAAGACACTAAGAGCATCTCCAGCAGCTCATCTATATCTTCATATAGATGATCATCTAAAAAGATTCCTTTATAGATGTCCCCAGTTTTACAGCAGAACATCTATATTCAGTACATCTATATTCTCTCTCCTATATTTTAATATTATGTTGTAACTACCATTCATAATTTTTTTTCCCAACGGCTCTATTTCAAACCGCTCAAATTTCTAACGGCTATATTTCAAACCGCTCAAATTTCTAACGGCCATATTCCCAACGGCTCTATTTCCAACGGCTATTTTTCAGCTCTATATATACCACCACCTTCCACCTCTCTCACAACATCCCTGGCTATAGCTTCTCTGATCTCTCTCAGATTTCTCTATCCACTCTCTCGAAACACAATAAGCACCTCCCGCATGATCATGAATTCGTCATCTCCATCTGATGACGATGAACTCATGCTTGCACTGGCCAAGCGCGAGGAGGAAGAGGAGGAAAATGCTCGACGCCATGGCGGTTCCAAGCCTGGGCGTCAGAATATCGATCGAGGAAGTAGAGAGGGATTTGTTCTTCTATGGAATGACTACTTCAGAGAAAGTCCTCGCTATCCCGAAAAGACCTTTTGGCGAAGGTTCGTAATTAGTGCACTACTCTCTGTTTGTCCATTTCAAAGAAGCTCCTTGCTATCCATATCTCATTTAGTTTTTAACACAGGTTTAGGATGTCGCGTGATTTATTTAACCGCGTAGCTAATGGTATACTTGAGCATGACTATGATAGTTACTTCACACAAAGTAGAAATGCCGCTGGAACTCTTGGTTTGAATCATTTGCAAAAGATGACCGCGGCAATGCGGATGCTAACTTATGGAATAGCAGCTGATTGTGCCGATGAGTACATCCGCTCCGCAGAATCTACTAATCTAGAGTCTTGCAAGAAATTTGTGATCAAAGTTTGTGAAGTCTTTGAGGAAAGGTATCTGAGATCTCCAAATGAAGAAGATATAGCAAGATTGCTTGCAATAGGGGAGGAAAGAGGATTCCCTGGTATGTTAGGGAGTATAGATTGCATGCATTGGGGTTGGAAAAATTGCCCCAAAAAATGGCATGGCATGTTTAAAGGCCACGTGAATGAGCCCACAATGATCTTGGAAGCAGTTGCTTCACAGGACCTTTGGATTTGGCATGCTTTTTTTTGGTTTACCAGGGTCGAACAATGATATCAATGTTCTTCAACGTTCTCCTGTGTTTGCAAAGCTAGCCGAAGGTAAAGCTCCAGAAGTGAATTATACTGTCAATGGTCACCAGTACACAATGGGATATTACCTTGCAGATGGCATATATCCACAGTGGGCAACATTTGTGAAGACCATACCAGCTCCACAAGGAAACAAAAGGAAGAAATTTGCTCAAATGCAAGAGGCAGCTAGAAAGGATGTGGAACGAGCCTTTGGAGTTCTGCAAGCTAGTTTTGCCATTGTTCGAGGCCCTGCTAAAGGATGGAAGCGTAAAGAAATTGCTGATGTCATGAAAGCTTGTGTCATAATGCACAACATGATAGTTGAAGATGAGAGAACTAATGGTCCGCAAACCTACCAATATGAGGGAATGGGAGAAAGAGTCACGGTATCTCGTACTCATGCAGAAGAGTTGAGTGCCTTCCTTCAGATGCATCACCGGATTAAAAATAAAGATGATCATTCTCAGCTTCAAAATGATCCAGTGGAAAATATCTGGCAGAAGTTTGGAAACGAGTGATGTAGAACTTTCATCTAGTTTTACATTTATGCAATGAGCGATGTAGTCCATTTATATTCATTTAGTTTTACATTTATGCAATGAGTGATGTAATCCATTTATGTTCATCAGAGTAACCCAATATTAGCAATAAAATGCATTTGCTTTCATACACCTAATAGTCCACACATCACATAGTTCATACAACATATAGTCCACACATGACATAGTTCATACAACTTATAGTTCATACAACACATAACTCATACTACTGACGGCGACGATTAATGATCTCCAACTGCTTGTCTTTGTAGAATTGCTTTTGAAGCACATTCATACCACTAGTGTCTATGCCCATGATCCTCTCATCCAACTCAAACTGCTTCCTAGCATCCTCCCTCTCGTTCCTAGCATCATCCTTCTCTTTCAGTGCAACATCCTTCTCTTTCAGAGCAATCTCTTGCTTCTGCAATTCAAATGCCATTGCGTACCGAGCAGCTTTTGCTATCTCTTTGATCCCATCCTTCTCTTGCTTTTGTGCCCACACAGTTTCTAATGATATCTTGCGAGCACTACCATCAGAAACATGAGCTTTACCTCTCCGCAGACGTTCTTTCTCATGCTTGGTACCAGAAGGTCTTTCCTCTCATTCAATAATAGTAGGGGATACACCAAAGTCTTAATTATTGGAGGTTGTATTCGGACTTGCATCTGACTTCTTCTTTTGTTTTTTCTGGGAAACTTCAGATTCCCTTGTATCCCACTTTGGATACTTGGAAAACTTCAAATAGCAGTGCATGAATGGAAACTGCTTTTTCTTTGGATCTAGCTGAATATACAAAAGGTGTGCGTCATCGCGCTGCAACAAGAAATGTATTGTTAAAACATGTATGACACATATAGAATCAGAATAGAATTATAAGATGGATGCATACCCTCTCATCTATAGTCCTCCCACTTTCATTTCTATTAATAATCTGCTGAAGACATCCACAAAACTTGCTGGTAGCCGAAGAAATAGTAGTGTAGCGGCTGTTGACTGAGGATTGAGGGCGCACCGGCCATGATGGTTTCTTGTGGTTGTTGTAGTACTCTGTAATTCTACCCCAATAAGAATCTGAATGCTGATCCGTTCCGACCACCGCATCCAAACCAGTGTTTGCCCATGCCTCTATCAACAACTCGTCCTCATGAGATGACCAATTTGGCCCTTTGCTGCCACCTTTCTTCGCTTTTGGTTTTTCCGCCATGGAAAAATCTTGTGTTGGCACCGTCATTTGTTCCCCAATTGGACTAAAATCCGGTGTGCCACCCCAATTCATCTCACTAGAACTTCCATTCAACATGACCAGAAACGAATTGTTGCTTGACTGTGAGTTGTCCATCTATACCAAGAAAACAATCAGTGCATGTCAAAACAAATAAGATACATATAGCTACTAAAATTCAGATTCAGACCACCACAGGCACATAGCACAAGCACCAGACTCATCTATCTCCTCTCATCTACACAACACGAGCCCCTCTCATGGACATAACACAAGCACACAACACCACAAGCAGACAGTACAACACACCACGAGCACCCCAGCCCGCCTCCAGCGATTCTTGTCCGCGCCTCCATCGATACCACCTCCTGCCTCCATCGATTCCCGCCTCCAGCGATTCCAGCGCACCCCCCCCGACTCACCCGCCGATTCCCGTGGAGAGCAGCAGCAGGAGCCCTGCGCGCCCCACCCCCGACTCGACCGCCCCTGCTCAAGCATGGACGGCGCTCGAGCGCGCGCTCCAGGCCTATCCGCCCCCTGCTCCTTGCGTTGGACGCCGACCGCCCCTGCTCAACCACGGACGGCCCTCGAGCGGCAGGAGGCCTCCGCGCCACCGCCGTCCGTGCCCAGGGCGCCACCGCCGTCCGCGCCCAGGGGAATCACGGCAACCCCCGCCTATCCGCGCCCGACGCCGAGGGGAATCACGGCAGGCCACCGCCGTCCGCGCCGAGGGGAATCCTACTACGACGGTCGTCTCCCCCCGTTCCCCCCTGCGTTGAGCTCAAGGACGCCCGGCGCTCGCCCAACCGCGCCCGACGAGCCACCGCCGTTCGCATCCAGGGCGCCACCACCATCTGCATCCAGGGCGCACGCCGAGGCGCATCACGCCCCCCGCCCAACGCCCATCCGCGCCACCGCCGGCCGCATCCAGCGCGCCACCGCCGCCGCGCCGAGGCACATCACGGCCGACCCCCGCCCAACACCCATCCGCGCCCGACGACCCTACCATCCGCGCCCGATGCGGAAAAAATAGGGGGAGAGGGCATACCTGGAACAAGGGCGAACCGGGGGAGATGCGTCACCGTTCTTCTCTCCTGCCGGAAGCTCCGGATGCGCGCGGGAGGCTTGTTCGCTCGGGAGCAGTTGGGATTGAGGATCAGCTCTCCATCACCCACATTTGGCTGATGCGTAGCTGTTTTTGTGCTCCTTCTACTTTGGCTGACGGGGTAGATGATCTGCTGGAACCGGTTTTGTACCGCTCGGTCAGCTATACTGGGATAGATGTCCCTTTGGCTGACCTCCTGGAGATGCTCTAAGAGGCTTTTGGCGGATTCACCGACCATGTCAATGATCTGACCCATGTAACATCCCTAATTTTTGAAGGAATTCAAAAATCACAAAAATTTAAAACTTTTGTTTTCCACTAAAGCGAGTCACCAAAAACAAATAATCAAACAAAAAGGAAACATTATTTCTTATTCCAATGTTATTGAAAATGATAATCCAAATTCCCATGCTTTTCTAAAAAGCTAAATCCTCAAAATAAATAATTATGCAAAAAAACTATTTTCCCTATTTGCAAACCTTAAAAAAAATATAATGGTTTTCCATAAACAAGTTATTTTCCATATTGTTTTCATCTTATATCAATTAATAATACCTCTTTCTCCAAATTATTTAACCATAATATAATTTAATAAATTTATAAAAGAAGAATAACATTAAGTTACTATTAGTCAAATTTTCATTTTGAAAAAACAATTGTGTTTAAAACATCACATAAATGTTTCCATTGGAAAGGGGTTTGTTTTTACAAAACAAATAGTATTTTATTTGAGGCTATTTGGGGCTCTAGAACAAAAGATATGATTAAAAGAAAAACAAATAGAGAAAAAAGAGACACCGAGCAGAGAGAGAGAGAGAGAAGCCAACGTAGGCCCACCCCAATCCTTCCCTCTGCCTATCTCTCTCTCGCGCGGGGCCGCGTAGCCATTCTAACTGGACCGAATCCCACAACCTAACTACCGCGCGTGCGGCGGACAGAGCCCAGCAACCCAGCCCGCACGCCCCCTCCTTTCTCTCTCTGACCGGTGGAACCCACCATTGACGCTAGCATGACGCACGCGGTGGCGTCACCCCTCGACGTTCGTGTACGGGAAGAACTCTGTCGCCGCCTCGACGCCCCCTGCCCCTTCTCCACGCCCTCCTAGACATAAAAAGGAGGCGCCCTAGATGCCTGTGCCCCTCCTCTGAACCCTAAAACTCCGTCGCCACCTCAATTTCTTCATCGCCACCGCCGTCCGCCATTAACGCCGCCACGGGAGCCGCTTAACGCCGCCGTCCTGCGCACGAGGAGCAGGTGCCAAGAACCCGAGAAGCGTCCCCGTGAGCATCTGCACCCTTCTTTGTCCTCAACGTTGTCTAGGAGGCACCACAACATGCACGCCTACCACCCGAAGATCGCCGGCTCCGCCACAGCTCCGTCCGCACAGCACAAGCGCCCCCGAGATAAAGAGGCGTCGCCACCACTCGCAACCTGCTCGCCGTGTCGCGCTCGTCATCGTCGTAACTTCTGCTTAGCCCGTGAAGCACCAGAACGCCACCGCCATCCACGGCAGTACACCGGCGTCGCCACCTTCTTCCTCTCCGGTGGGACATGCCCTAGGTAAGTCAACCACCTTCTGTAACCGTTCGATCCTCATCCAACGGCCGCAATAGATACAAACCGCGAAGAGGTACGTGCCAATAGGAAAATGCCACCTGTCCGCCACGTCGCTAGCCTCGTCAGCCGCCGCGCAAGCCCCGCACCAATCAGAGCCGGCCACGTGGCGCCCAGTCAGTCACCAGTCAAACCCAGACAAAATTGTTTTTAAATAGAATTTAAATTCTAGAAAAGGTTGCAAACTTGAAAAATCCATAACTTTAGTTCCATAAATCCAATTTCCATGATTTTGTACCTTTTGAAATCGGCACATTATGTAGAACACTTTAGAATCAATAAAATTCACTTTTGATACGTGCACACACTTGTTATTGCTGAATCTATGTAAATTTTGTTTTGTTGATAACTTTAGATCTATAACTCCAAATTCTATAAACTTGGAATTTCTGGAAAGCCCTGAACATGTAGACTCTGTTAGCATTGGACAAATTGAAAATTCACTATTTAAGATATGTTAAATTTTAAATATGCTTATTTAATGATTTAAATTATACAAATCTAAAAATTGCAAATAAAATATCCCTGAAAACCTCAGAACGTATAATTTCATGTTCTTTGTCCCAGAATAATTTTTAATCTAATCAAAATTGAATTTAGAATTGATTGGCCTTTTTGAGTGTTTTTGACTTAGTTTATTTTGTGAATATTTTCAATATGATTTCTTTATCAACTTTTTTCTAAGTACAAACCCTAGAATAGAGAGACCAAAACATAAGCCCTTTGGTGTCTTGAAACCATGTCCATGTAATTTTGTGCTAATTGGCCCTCCTAGTTGAAGAACCACTAAGTGTGGATTTGTGAAAAACTATGAAGTGGAGAAAGATGTTCGCTTTGTCATCCTTGGAGGAAAATTGAAGCAACCACATGAAGACCAATGAAGGACTTAGCCAAGAAAACCAACTTTAGAAGCATCTCCAAGAAGTAGAAGCACTTCAAGAAATTCAATAGGATCTTCAAGAAGACCAGCCACATCTCTCTTTTTCTCTAAGTCTTTTCTCCCCTTTCTTTTCTATTCCCTTAGAACTTATGGTATGGCTAAGTTAGATAAATACCAGCCCTAGTTAGTACCAAAACCATCAAGTGTTGGAAGTTTCAATGAAGCCACCACACCAAGGAGGAAGCTACAAAAGTGCCTTAAGATTTTCTAGGACCAATCATGTGAGAACTTAGGATTTGTTTTCAAAGACTTAGAATTTGTTTCTCAAGTGAGATGGAAGTTTTTGACCAAGACTTAGCATTCATCAAGAAGGACAAATGCAAAAAGAAGCCATCTTCAACTCAAGAAGAATACTCTCTAGAAGATGATGAAGAAGAAGAGAAGAATTTACTAAGTCAATTTTTAAGAAACTCTAGCAATCGCATCTACCCCTCTCTTAATCTATATGACTAAGTCCCTAGACTCAATAAAGGAGGACTACAAGCAAGGCCATTGAAGACTTAACATCAGAAGCAACTCAGGGAGGCAAAAGAAGACTTGAAGAAACCATGACAGAATTAGATTAGACCCAAGACCAACCCTTAGTCACAAATGGAAAACTCTAACTACAATAACTTAGTTTCTTTTGTGCATTGAAACCAAATGTTTTCACATGTTTCTTTTTTTTCTTTGTTTGTTGCTTTGTATGTTTTCTTCATTTGTTTGTTTGTTTGGTTTGCATGCTTGTTTATTCTGTTGTGGTGTTTTCAATGTTTAGAGTACGGAGAGCAACGTTCTTTTGTGAAGAGAAGGTGATTGTTCTTCGCCAACTTCAAATACAAGTAACACGCCATCAACTAGCCATTATTTTCTATATGCATTAGTTGATTTTTGAGTAGTATGCATGATAGGAAATTTTATTAAGTTATTTTGCTATGCTATTATCCTAGTAGTGTGTAGCCATCTCTTTTACCCTTGTTATTTGATAGCCTTGGAACTTAGTAGATGCTATGCAATGTTACAATTTTTTTACTAGTTGTTGAGAGAAATTCTAAGTATAATTAATAAATGGACCAACTGGGTGGAAGTGAAAAGACCGGTTTATGTTGAGTGGCTCCCTAGGGCCATTTTCTATGGTGTTTTTCACCGAAGGAGTACACTTATGGATGGCCACCCAGGAACAAAGAGATTACTATGTCCTTCTAGTTTAGTAGCTTCTCGTGCAGCCTTTAGTCATATGGGCTCTGTCTTGATCAAGTAAGTTGAATGAACTCACCAGTGCTTGACAAGCAGTGTACGGGGTGTAGTTTGGAACGGGTCAAGCCGTACGGTGGTGAATTTCTTCTGAAAGATCTCGTCTCAATCTTCTCCTTTCCTTAATGCACTCGGGGTGTATAGCATGTTTGGGCTGATTTGAGTCTGAAGGTGAAAGTGCACAAACTCTGCAGAGTTAGAAACTAAGATCTTAGCTGTGTCCCCGGTCATGGACAATTTGAGCAGCTAGACAAGGAATGACGAAAGAATCTCATCATGACAACATAATAAAAATTTGATGGGTGAACATGGGAAGGAGATTTACCCTGGTCTATCAGCGGTCCTTTAATCTAGTTGTGGTTCACTGGTTTCTATCAGTGATACCTTTTTAGATGAAAATGCTTTATGATATCAGATAGGAGAAAACTGGCTTTATGCAAACTTAGCCAAAACTCCACTCAGCCAAATAAGAATGTAGTTTAGTCTTGCCATTTATATCCACCATAGTGTTACTTGCCAATACATTAAATTGTATTGACCCCTTGTGGCTGCATATTCCATCTTGCAGATGATTTTAAAGACGAGTGAGGTTTCGTTCAGGATCTTGAGTCCACAACCAACATGTTTGCCTGTGGCACATGAAGAAGATGGGGCTCAATGTTCTACTAAGTTTTCCGCTGTAATTCTGTTTCCTGCTAGTTTTCTGAGACTATGCAAGTTGTAATCATATTTTGTAAACTGGATCCTGCGATGTAATAGATTTTGACGCATTTGCATGATATTTTATTTTGAACTGTGGTGCTAGCAATTGATTCAGGGACTAGCACAATAACACAGGGTTTCTTGCATTTTTTAAATGTGGGAACGCTACATACCATCATCCTTAAATTTGTAAGATTATGAGACATGGTTTAGGCATGCAATTTTAAAATTCGAAGAGATTTCAATGATATCAATGTGCTCCATCGAGCACCACCCTTTTCAAGGTTAGCCAATGGAGATGCACCACAACTGGAGTTCCAGGCAAATGAGCATTGTCGATGTCGTATCAACAAATCCCTCGGGGTGATCCGGTAGGGTTTCGAGTAGAGGAACGATGTACGCGCTGGTGATCTCGACGGCAAACAAGGAGGAAGATTTACCCAGGTTCGGGGCCCTCTTAGAGGTAAAACCCTTACTCCTGCTTGTCTGATCTGTATTATAGCGAGATAGTCGATCTGTTACAACGGCAATGCCGTGGTGGTGTGTACCGGGTGTCCCGTGTACTGTCTAGTCTAGTTGTGGCTTGTATCTTCCTCTTCTCTTGTCTCCTTTTTCTCTCCCCCCTCCTGCTTTATATATGCAGCCAGGAGGGTTACAGTCCTAGTAGACTACGAATAGAAGTTATTGTCTTGACCCACAAGTCTTGCAGGTGGGCCTTCGTTGGGCCTTCTAGTAGCGCAGGACACCTCTCTTTGGGCCTAGGTCTTGGACCTTGGACCCGGGTAGGCTCACCTAATAGGTCCAGGAGTCATCCCCACGTCAAGCACATACTTTGCTGATGTAATATATCCACATCGGGAAACATTTGTCAACCCGATTCTCAACTGCAAGGTAACAAACCACTTAGTTTTTATAATGCTTAAGCAACTTCTAGGAAAGAATAGAGAGGACATTTGGGATTTTGCAACCCTAGTTTCCGATTGTGCAAGGACTAACTCGACATTTAGAACAGAGAATTTTTTTGGAAGGGAATTTGTATGGTACCTTTTACTACCTAGCGGAGGTGGTAGTATGAATTAAAATCTAGCCGTTGATTTAGTAAGATAATGTATAGATATTTTAAGTAGGAAATTATTGATAGAAAAACTATCCACACTAAATATATCGTTGGTTTAGCCTAAATCTTTGCCATTGGATCTCTTAATCATTATTCCCTGCCGATTATTACTACAACTTCCGTACCACCTAGACCGAGTTCTTGAGTGCATGCAGGTCGGACGGCCTGCGCCGTGCGGCACCATAGCAAAACTCTGCGCCATGAAGTAGCCAGGATATGGTAGGGGTGCATATGCCACTTTTGTCAACAAATGACGAATGTACAATTGTGTGTATTTTTTTAATTAGTTAGAGTTTCTAGGAAGCTAAGGGCATCTCCAGTCGTTCGCCCCCCTCCAGGTTTCAGATCAGCGCTTTTTAGCGATAGCGCCGGGCCGCACCAAAACCTGGGGGGGCGATTTCACCAGCCGTTTGGCGGCCCAGAAAAGAAACCGGCGATATCATTTGAAAGTTCATCTTCCCGCCCCAAAAAATAGAGCCCTAGTTCGGCGATCAGCAGCCATGGTTTCGGGCGATCATATTACAAAAACGCCACAGGTGGGCGATCAAACATAGTCCAGATCGAATCACACAGACGGGCGCGCGGCGTGGGCAAACGTAGGCGATCAGGCAGAAGCGTCGGCCGGCGTCGGAGCAGGCGGCGAGCTCGGCCCAGCATCCTCCAGGTCGATGACGGCGTCGGAGTGGACGGGGCGCGGCATCCTTGTCGACGACGGGCGCGTCATTCTCCAGGTCGACGACGGGCTCGGCATCCTTGTCGACGATGGTCGCGGCATCCTGCAGGTCGGCGTGCGGGCTTGTCGGCGCGGTGGTGTAGCTGGCGCCACCAGACGATGTCGGGGCCGGGGGTGTGCTGATGTCGGTCAGGATGAGGTTGCACTGCGCCAGGAACCAAGCTCTCACCTCGGGGGTCATCGCGGCCGGGTCGCCGCCCGTGAGGAAGGCGAGGTCATTGTTCCTCTTCTTCGGTGCCAGTCCTGATGTCGGGGGGTTACCCCGAGTAGGGTAAAGGCAAGTGCTAAGGGAAAGATCAGAAGAAACGTTTGGCAGAGTAGCTGGCTACCCGGTACTCGCTACCCGGTCGACTGCTATTCGGCCGTACACACTGATGGCCAGGAGGAGGAGTCAAGGAAGTTATTCTCCTCCGAGTAGAGGAAGCGGTCCGAGTAGAAATGGCGGTCTCCTACTCGGGCCAGAAGTCAAAGGAGTCGTTCTGACACAGGATCCCGCGTATCCTGGGTCTGTACTGGAGCACTGTTCATCTGCAGAGCGCGTGCTTATCCGCGCCAGGGTGTTAGCAGGGCGTCGCAGGTTAGGGGGGCCTACCCCGTGACAGTGTCATTGATAACAGATCAGCTTCTTGGTTTTGCACAACGACTTTCCACACGGAGACAAAACTAGGAAGCCAAAGCTGTCAGCGGGAAGCTGGAAGTGTGCAGTGTGCACACTATGTCGACATCTTGGCTGTATCCGGCTGGGCACCAGTATATAAGGTGCCGTGCCTCCTCCTGCGCGAGGGACGACACAACTAGAGGCTACAGTTGCATAGAGAGAAGGGTGGCTACTCGGTTGTAAGCAAAACTTGTACTGTGGCTACTCGGTAACACACGAATACAAAGAGAGAAAGGCAGGAGTACCTGGGTCCCGAACCTGGGTAGATCTTATTGTTTGCAGTGCTAGATTCATCCTTACACGACTACTTGCTGCGTGATCCCTCCCCGAGCGCCTCCAGCGTCCATCGTCCCCACATCTTTAGCCATCCTATGGCATCTGCCGTGACCACCACGACAGTTGGCGCCACCGTGGGGCAACCAGCAGCGCTGGCTGGAGTTTCCGTTCGGACGGGATCGATTTCTGCTACCGAAGAGCGCGTGATCTGTGGCCTCGTCCACAGATTCGGCTCCTTTGACTTCGTCACCGACAACGCCGGCGATTTCGGCGGCAGGGCCATGCCGGAGGGCGGCTCGGTGCTCTCCTTTGGCTTGCACCTCGTCTACGTCGCCACCGTCATCGACCGCGAGTACCCCGAGCAGGTGCATGTCGCGGAAGATCCCCCTGCTGTTATCGCTGCCCGCGGAAAGCCAACTGGTTGTTCTGCGGACCATGTGGAGGTGATGATGACCGGTCCTGCTGCTGATGCCGGGAAGGGCGTGGTTGCCGCCGCGGGAGTCATCGAGGATCTTGATGGCGCGAGCGCTGGCGGGAGAACGCACAAGCCCTACGACGCGCCTCACAACATCCCGGGCTACATCCCTCCTTCGACATCGACGACGATACCGGCATCCGCCGTGCGGTGGGCATGCCGCCTCCCACCGATCTCGAGCTCATGACCATGCGGGCGTAGCTCGACCGGCAGCGCCAGGAGCTGCGCCGAGCAGCGCCAGGAGCTGGATAAGGTTAGGCTCGAGCTGAACCTGGACCAGAACGAGTCCAACCGAGCTCACGGCTTTACGCCCGTGGTGAGGAGGCCTTCCAAGGCAGGCGCTACGCGCCGCAACCTAGGCACTGAGATGGCAGCAGTCGGTGAAACTGCTGGCGAAGCCGCTAGCCAAAACACCGCCACCACCAGACCCAAATACAGCACCCCCGCCAAAACCCTTAGAGCTGCTGAGGCTGTAGCTGCTGAGTTGCCGCATCTCGCTGGCGACGCGCGCGTTAGGCAGCAGAGAGGCTCAATGAGCTAGTGCTAGAGGCTGCTAGGCAGAATGAGGAGTTCCGAAAAGCCAACCCGGGTGCTGGAGCTTCTCAGGTGGTGCACTCACACGGCTAGATCTAACGATCAGGCCTCATCACCGCATCCCAGCTGCGAGAAGGACTGGAGTGGGCATTCCGGCAGAGACAGGCAGATGTAGGTGTACGACCCAGCTGTCGCCGCGAAACAGCACGCTGTGCCGCGACAGTCCCAAAAACACAACACTGCAGGAGCAGGCTATCAAGCCCATAAAGCTCAAAGCCAGGCGCGAGATGGAGATCGCCCAGGCCCTTCTCGGCATCAGGTTGCTCAGCCTACTCGGCAGAGGCAGCAGCCGCGTGCAGTCGCACCAGCCGCCAACCCGGTGGAGCAGCCTGCAGGTGGACAGATATGATGATGGCTACTCGGCTATGGGGTTGGCTGGCTATGATATCCTGGATCGCGTGGGTGGGTGAGCGTGTGCTGGAACCCAGTGATGCCAGGCACAAGCTGGACCGGATCAGCCTGTCCGCGCAATTCGAGAGCAAGGGGCCGCCTGGCCCAGAATGCTTTGGCCCCCGCATCATGACGGAGCCATCCGTGAAGCAGTTCCAGCTCGCTAGGGGACCAAGTGCTATGACGGCAGCACCAAGCCGGAAGATTGGCTCAATGACTATGTCACAGCCGTGCACATTGCAGGCGGCAACCGGAGATGGGCCGTGCGGTACATCCCGCAGATGCTCGAGGGACCAGCGAGAACTTGGATCAACCTGCCCAAGCACAACATCAACTGCTGGCTTGACTTCGCGGAGGCATTTGTCAGCAACTTCACCAGCACCTACCGGAGGCCGAATAGGCCGCAGCAGCTATCCGCTTGCAGGCGGGAAGACGAGACGACCGAGAGTATCTTACTCGGTGGAGCACTCTGAGGAACACCTGTGAAGGTGTGAATGAGGCCCAGGCCATCACTTGGTTTGCACAGGGCTGCAGGCATGGCAGCATGTTGTGGCAAAGGCTGCAGAGAGAGATGCCGAGTACTCTCGCTGAGACCATCAGGATTGTGGATCAGTACGCACTCGGCGATCCAACTCAGCCTCTTCTTGATGCCGCTGAGCCGAGAAGAAAACAACAACAACAACAACAGCAAGCGCAATGAGTTCCGCAACAAGCGCAGAGGTGACCGGATTGATACCCGGTACGATCCTGAGGAGGTGAATGCCGTGGCTACTGGAGCTGGGAGTAGCCAGAGGCCAAAAACTGCTGGAGCCCAGTATGGGCAGAACCAGAATCAGGGCCAAGGCAACAAGAAGCCATACAGCGCTTCCCAGCAGGGTAGCGGCAACTCGGGTCCGGCACCAAGCTTTGTCTTCAAGGACATGAAGGATGGCCCATGCAGTTTCCACACTCGGCATCCCGCAAGACCCGCCAACCACACTACTCGGCAGTGCAGTTGGTGGGTAGAAATCAAGAATGAGGGCCTGCCTCCTCCTCCTCCTCTGCCAGCTGCGAACGCCACGGTGCAGCCTGCTCGCGCCGCAGCCTCCAGCTTTCCCGAGAAGGAGAATGTGAACCAGGTGGCTTTAGGAGCCAACCGCTCAACAACGATGGCTACCACCACAACAACAACAACTACTACTACTACACCCGCAACAACAACAGAGGCAACAACAACAACAACAACAACAACAGCCAAGGTAACAACAGTAACGGCAACAATGGTGGTGGAGATCGCAACCGGTACCAGGAGCATCACGAGAGCTACATGATCTTCACCTCTGAGCCTGTCGACAAGAAGTCTCAGCACAGGCGTGCCATGGAGGTCAATGTTGTGATCCCTGCTGTTCCTCACTACATGCACTGGTGCAACCAAGAGATCACGTGGTCTAGAGCGAATCATCCTAAGGTGATGCCCAACCGGGTAGCTACGCCTTGGTGCTGGATCCCACCTTCTTGGGTCCTGAGAAGAACGTGAGGTTCAGCAAGGTACTGATTGACAACGGCAGCAGCATCAACATTGTGTACAGGGACACGCTTGAGAAGCTCGGTATGGCCGAGAACATGCTGCTACCCAGCAAGACCACTTTCCACAGCATTGTGCCGGGAGTCTCTTGCAATCCGATTGGTCGAGTATGGATAGACGTGCTATTCGGCACCAGGGAGAACTGCCGCACAGAGCCTGCAGTTCGAGGTGGTTGATCACCAGAGCCTACCACGCCCTACTCGGCAGGCCGGCTCTGAGCAAATTCATGGCCTCTACTCACACTGCATATCTGAAGATGAAGATCCCTGGTCCCAATGGCGTGATCACCATCTCTGGTGATTACAAGAAGTCTATGGAGTGTGCCTCTGCTGGTTCTCAGTTGGCAGAGAGTCTATGGTGATTGCTGCCGAGAAGAAGAAGATGTACGAGGTGGTGGCTATGGCGCAATCCGCGCAAGCTGGTGCGCCTGGCATGCCGAGTTCTCAGCACGGGACGGCGTTCCAGGCATCCCAGGAGACGAATAAGATCCAGGTCGACCCTGAGTTCCCCGACCGCGTTGCCATCATTGGTTCCGGGTTGGGAGAGAAATAGGAAAGCGAGCTCATCCACTTCCTCCGTGAGAATCGGGACGTGTTCGCCTGGTCCAATGAGGATCTACCAGGTGTCCCGAGGGAGTTGGTTGAGCACTCGCTACATGTGCGTCCTGACGCCAAACCAGTGAAGCAGGCTATGCGACGTTTCGGAGATGAGAGAAGGCCATCGGTGATCAAATCACCAAGCTGCTAATAAGCAATTTCATCATGGAGGTGCTGCATCCGGATTGGCTAGCCAACCCGGTCATGGTGGAGAAGAAGAAGGAGGACCCCAAGGCCGCTACCGCATGGCGCATGTGCGTCGACTACACTGACTTGAACAAGGCGTGCCCCAAGGATCCCTTTCCGCTACCCCGCATTGATCAGGTGATCGATTCCACTGCTGGTTGTGAGCTGTTGTCTTTTATAGATGCCTACTCTGGTTTTCATCAGATAGCTCTCAACCCTGCTGATCAAATAAAGACTGCTTTCATTACCCCGTACGGGGCTTATTGCTATATGTGTCATGTGTTTCGGGTTGCGGAATGTGGGTGCTACTTATCAGAGATGCATGCAGAAATGCTTGCATGATCAACTCGGCAAAATGTGCAGGTGTACGTAGATGACATTGTCATCAAAACGAATAAAACACATACTCTGCTTAGCGACCTTGAGGAAACTTTCGCTAACAGTATAAGATGAAGCTGAACCCGAGTAAATGCACCTTTGGCGTCCCGGCTGGCAAGCTACTCGGCTTCTTGGTATCCAGTCGGGGCATTGAGGCCAATCCTTCAAAGATAAAAGCTATTGAGAGCATGTCTTTGCCGAGATCCCTGAAGGATGTGCAAAAATTCACCGGTTGCTTGGCATCTCTGAGTCGCTTCTTGGGTAGAATGGGCGAGAAGGCCCTGCCTTTGTATCAATTGATGAAAATCGACAAGTTCGTCTGGACACCGCAAGCGGATGTGGCATTCAAAGAGCTAAAGGCAATGCTGGGTAGCGCTCCCATCTTGGCTAGTCCGCTACCCAAGGAGCCAATGCTGCTATACATTGCTGCAACCAATCGAGTGGTAAGCATGGTGATTGTGGTGGAGCGAGAAGAGGAAGGCAAAAGTGTGCATCGGCCAGTGTATTATCTCAGTGAGGTGCTGTCTAGCTCCAAACAAAACTACCCCACTACCAGAAGATGACTTACAGCGTGTACCTGGGCGCCAAGAAGCTAAAACATTATTTCCAAGAACATCACAGTGGTGAGCTCAGCTCCCATCTCGGATATCATGGGTAACAAGGAAGCAAGTGGCAGAGTAGCCAAGTGGGCAATCGAGCTGGCCGTGTACGCTCCCGCGTACGCGAGAAGAGAAGCCATCAAGTCTCAGATTCTGGCAGAATTTCTTGTGGACTGGGCGAGGTGCAGTATGAGCCTCCTACTCCGGTATCCAACTACTGGAAGATGCACTTTGATGGCTCCAAGATGAAGGAGGGCCTTGGTGCTGGCGTGGTGCTTACGTCACCCAAGCGAGAACTCAAATACGTGCTGCAAATCCACTTCAAGGCATCCAACAATGTTGCAGAGTACGAGGCTGTGGTACATGGCTTGAAAGTAGCAAAGGAAGTTGGGGTGCAGCGCATCATATGCTATGGCGACTCGGATCTAGTTGTGCAGCAAGTTTCTGGCACTTGGGATGCTCTGGATGCCAACATGGCGTCATACCGCTTCCTGGTCCAAACCATGACAGGATTCTTTGAAGGTTGCGAGTTCCAACACATCCACCGAGCAGAGAATGAAGCAGCTGATGAGCTGTCCAAGTTGGGGTCTTCTCGGCAGTACATCCCGGCTGGGATTGCCTTGGAGCATTTGAGAAAGCCATCCATCAAGCCATCCCCCAACTCGGAGTCCATTTTTGTTCCTTCTCTGCCTAATGAAGAAGCAGTTCCAATGGAGATTGACTGGGAAGGTGCAAAAGATGACCCGGGGACTGCAGTCTCCATCCCGGGGACTGGCGCCTGCAACTCGGGGACTGCCCCTCCCTACTCGGGGGCTGCTCCTCCTTACTCGGGGACTGCCCCTCTCAGCTCGGGGACTGTCGCATTCCTTGAAGAAGTCCTTACAAACCGTTCGGGGCTACATAGAGTCAATCCCAACTCAGAAAGAGACGCGGCGGTGGCTGTTCCGATGGAAGTGGACGAACCAGTGTTTCCCGCACGGGAGACGCCGAGTTGCGCCATGCCCATATTATCCTTTCTAAAGGACGGCACCCTCCCGGATGATGAGGTTACCGCAAGGCAGATTCAGAGAAGATCCAAGGGCTACATCATCTTCAGAGAAGTGCTGCATAAAAGAAGTCCCACTGGCGTGCTGCAACGCTGTGTAGAACCGGAAGAAGGAGAAGAAATTCTGGTGGAAATACATCAAGGGGAATGGGCATCACGCCTCTTCTCGGGCTCTAGTCAAGAAGGCTTTTTGGCATGGATTTTTCTGACTCACTGCTTTGAAGCAAGCTGAAGATATCGTGAGGAAATGCAACGGCTGCCAGAGATTCGCGAGTAAGATCCACATGCCTTCTTCCGAGTTGAAAACAATTCCTATCACTTGGCCATTTGTTGTTTGGTGTCTGGATATGGTTGGTCCCTTCAAACCAGCTAGAGGCAACATGACACATCTTGGTCATGGTTGATAAGTTCACCAAGTGGATTGAAGTGAAGCCTATTCGGAAGTGTGATGGAGCTACTGCTGTGAGTTTCCTGAAGGATGTGATCCTAAGATACGGCTACCCGCACAGCATTATCACGGATAACGGCACAAATTTTGCTGAGGGAGCCATGGTGAGATTCTGCAGAAATAAGCACATCCGACTAGATGTCGCGTCTGTCGCGCATCCCGCATCCAATGGGCAGGTGGAAAGAGCAAATGGCATGGTGCTTGCAGGCATAAATCCTAGGCTGATTGAGCCGCTGCTGAAACACCAGGGTGTTGGTTAGACGAGTTGCCAGCGGTGTTGTGGAGTCTAAGGACTACCCCTAACCGGTCAACCGGCTACACCATTCTTCTTGGTTACGGGGCTGAGCCCGTGTTGCCAATCGACCTAGAGCATGACTCCCCCGAGTAACCCTCTACACTGAGGCGGAGGCGAGAGAAGCTCGAGAAGATGACGTTGACCTGCTAGAAGAAGCAAGAGATCTTACTCTGTCACGTTCAGCTGTTTACCAGCAAAACCTGAGGCGTTATCATAGCCGAAAAGTGAACCCAAGGGTTTTCCGAGAAGGAGACATGGTCCTTAGGCTCGTGCAGCGCACAGCCGGGATGCACAAGCTATCCCCTCCGTGGGAAGGACCGTTCGTTGTGAGCAAGGCTCTACACAATGACGCGTACTACCTTGTAGATGCGCAACCATCGCAGAAGAAACAGGCCGGATAAAGCTGGGGAGGAATCCAAGCGCCCCTGGAATGTAGCTCTACTCCGTCGCTTTCATTCATGAGCAAAAGTGTGTATGTACTTTCTTATCCGATTTAAACTCCTACTCTGCAATCTGAAATTGAACTCGGGGACTGCCCTCGTCCAAAATTGTTCTAAGTGTTTCTATTCTGCTGTATCTTTGTCTATTCGGTTGAACCACTCAGAATTTCAAAAGCATACAAAGTAGTGTGTTTATACTCACCGGACACTCTGCGACTCTGCTGCTGTCCGCAACCCGGCTTCATGGCAAGCCAAAGAGTCAATGAACACATGAAAATTGCAAAGGGAAGGACGCGTGTGACAACCGAATAGAGTGTTTTTTACTGTTTTTTGTTAACTTTTATCGGCTATGTGGTGGGTAGCGTTACTATGACTGTTTCCAGGTGGCTAAGTATTTGAAACTCCAACTTTGAACTCTTGTGACTCGAATACCAGAAAAGCAACAAGTTGCAGGTAAGAGCTGAGATAAAAAGGAGGAGTGAATGAGAAATGCAACTCGGGGACTCGCATGATAACGCAACCCGGCATCGAGCCAAAGCTGCTCAAATTACTAAGTATAAAACATCAAGTGGAATGAAACTGAGTAGCAACGGGAAATAAATTGTTTGATACATATGCACCCGGCATCCCGGGATCTGATGAGTATTTCAAAGTATAAGTGTTTCAGGAAAGAACTAGCTCGAGGTAGCGGTGTTCTCCAAGTTGGTGTTGGCGGCGTCCGCTTCAGGGTTGGCAGCAGCTTGATCTGAGGTGGCAGTGGCCACCGAGATGGGGTCGGATTGAGTCGGGGTAGCACCGCATCGCCAAGTGCCGTGCCGGAAGATGAGCCCATCTCGGGAGCTGCACCCTGGGTGGTGTCTTGGCTCTCGATCTCCTCGTCGCTACCCGCGACGGCCTTGCCCTTCCCCTTCACGACGCTCGTCTCTTCAAAGCAGCCCAAGTCTTCCGACTCGGTTTCCTCGTCGTCATCTTCATCACCCTCGCTTTCCGCCTCCGTGTCAGGCTCAGTGAGGCCCTCGATGAAGCGCGCGGTATCGGCGTAGGAGGCAATCTCGTACGCGACTGCTTGGCGGCGAGTCACGCACTCGGGATCTTTCTCCCACTTCGAGTCCCAGCGCATCTCGAGGATGGTATTGAGATTTAGATTCATACCAGCTGCAGATGAAGAGGAGAAGCATGTCGGCGCCTGCCGAGCTCCGGATGCCCGCCACTTCTTCAACTCGGCCTTGGCACCGTTAAGTTTCTCGGCGAGCGCGCGGATGGTTGCTGGCGCAGCATCTTGGGGCCAGAACAGAGAGTGCAGATTGAAGGCGGTGCGCACCAAGTCAGTGCCTAAGCCCCTAAGTTGCTGAAGCTGTGTCTGCATGCTCGAAAGGTTATCTTCAATTGAAGACTTGGTGTCCATGGGAAGACCCTTCTCTGTTCGAATCTTTTGCGCCTTCGCCAAGGCAGGCGTGCAAGTCGAGTAGAGGTCAGGGAAGGTTTCTACAATTGCTATCAGAAAAAGATTAGAAACGGAGGCAGAAAAGAGATGCAAATCAAGCCAAACAGAAGAAGACGGAAACAGCAGATGCCGAGAAGCGAGAACTTACTGTTGAGCTCACAGAGTAGCGATTCCAGCTTCTTTCTCCAGCCCTCCTCATCCGCAATATGCTTCTCTTCAACCTTGCGAAACTCGGCCAGCTGGCTCATGAGGTCCACATTGCTTTTCTTCAGCATCTCGTTCTCCAACTCGAGGGCCCGTGCTTGGCCTTGAAGGCTGCCTCCATCTTGTCCTTCTCGGCGGTTAGGTCTATGGCGTCCTTGAGGGCAGTCCTTAACTGGACTTGCAGCGGTTCCATCTCGGTGAGGTGTCTTTTCCTGAACTCCACCTCTAGGCTCTCAATCTGCTGCTTCAACTCGGCGGGCTTCAGACAGTCAAGATGCTCCTCACGGAACTTCTTGTACTCTTCTGCGGGAAGAAGCGGCACAGTAAGCAGGGTAGCCAAGAGAAAGGAGTAAAATAACCAAGAAGACGGCAATCACTTCAAGTTCCTTAATCTTGCTTTCAGCAGACTCAACGAAGACATGGCAATGTTTGTGTTCCTCTGTCAGCGTCTCAAATTTGCCTACAGAGTAGAAGGAGTTAGAGCAAAGAGCACATACGGGCGTAAACAAAAACGCATTAATCGAATAGCTGGAAGCTTACTCTCGAGTGCTGAAATTTGGAGGGCACGGTCCAGGGTTGCTTTCTCCGTTTCGCATCGGTCTTGCGCTCCGCTTCCAGGGCCTCAAGGCGCCTCTTGGCAATGGAGTGGTTCCAGAGCAGCCGCCGGTAAAGGGTTGTCCTCTTCAAGAGGCTATTCTGAGAATGAGAAAGAAAAGGAGTTAGACATTGTTTTGAAGATTTGGCCGAGAAGACGGCAACTCGGTTGAGTACCCGTCTACTCGGCCCGAATCTCGGGGACTGGATGATGGATAAGGAGAAAGAGAAGAATAGAAGAAGAAGGAAAATTGCAACTCGAAACAAGAAACCGCAACTCGAAAAAGTGAACAAAACTTACAGCATAGGTCTGTTCGAGATCTTCAGCGGCCTTGCGGTGGACATACATCTTTGCGGCCAGCGTGCTGGTGGTGGACGAAATGGTCATGGGATTGTAGCCCATGTCCGCCTTGTTTCAATCAATGCGCCAGTGATCCAGCGGGCCCAAGGCCAGGCCGTTCCAGGTCTTGTTGCCAAGGACCTCGCTATTCCACTCCGCTTCAATGAAGCCTACCCGGTCGATCATCTGCTCAAGCCCCTGGGACACCACCTCAGTATCTTGGACCTCCCGCGAGTAGATCGAGAGGGGCTTGTGCTTTGCTGGCAACTTGGAGTCCACCGCCGTGGCCTGCTTGCCCTTCGTAATAGCAAGCCGCTGCTCGGTCTTGCTCAGACTGATGTTATGCTGCTTGCTCATCTGCACCATGTAGGGCAGGTAGCTAGGCGGCTCCTGAGCGCTTGATCCCGCAGCTGCGCCTGCCGAGCTGCCAGTAGCGCCGATGGTGAGCTGCCCAGTCGTCGCGGCAGGCTTCACAGGTAGTTTTGGTGGCGGCATCTTGGCAGAGTCCAGCGCAGCGTTGCGCGGTGGGTTCTTGCGGACTGGAGCATCAGGCTGGATGGCCTGCTTACTGGCGGCATCTGATTTCTTGGTGACCTGCTTGGCTGGAGGGCTCGGTGCAGTCTTGGTCTTCTTCGCGGGCGGCGGAGAGCTTGGTGCAGTGGGTGGAGCAGCCTGCAGGGTAGGCGGCACTGGAGGCTGGCTACCCGGCGCAGCGTCTGGCTGCGCTTGGCTCTGCGGGTTCGGCTCCACCGCAGTCGTCTCAACCCGCTGCTCGGAAGCGGGATCTGGTTGTGCATCTCCTGTTACTTCTACCCGCGGCGGGGCCGCAGGGTCATCTTGGACAGCAGCCTCAGCTTCGGCTGCTCCTGGTTCTCTTCCTGCCGCTCAAGGGCGGCACGGTCTTGGTACTCGGCATCTTGTTCATCGTTCCCAGCTGTGGCAGCTGGAGGAGAAGAGGGGTTCTCATCTTGAGCAGCATCCTGCGCATCTGGTTTTGCGCGGGCCTGCTGCTCCGTGTCCATGTCTTGAACACCAGCGCCCGTGTCCTGGGCATTGGTGCCTTCTTCTTCTTCCTTCGCGGGAGAAGGCTCACGCGTCCTATCCCGTGCGGCTGGCTCCTCCTCGCCCTCATCAAGATCGATGAGTGACTCGGGGTCGACGAGTGATTTCTTCTTGGATTTGGCGGGAGCGGCAGCAGCGTCAGCGTCCAAGGGAGCGCTGAAGAGAAAAAGAAGTTCAGAAAAGGGGAGGGAAAGAAGAACACCAGGAAGCATTGACAAGATGTAAACCAGAGGGGAACTGCTTACCCTTTGCGGGAAGGGGGTAGCCTTCGGCCTGAAACCTGCTTCTTCTTCTTCTCGGCTTTCGGCTTCTTGGCGGCGGGCTCTTGAGCACCGCTACCCGCCCTCTTCCGAGTGGTGGGAGCGGCCACCGCAAGAGGATCGACGTCAAAGACGTCCTCGTCTTCCTCGTCCGCGTCGGCATCGTCTGCAGAGTAGAAGAGGAAGCGGGTGAGAAGCGGAAAGGAAGGAGAAATAGCGGTACCCGTAGCTGCAGAGGCGAGCTCAGTCACCTTCTTCATCGTCCTCAGACCAATCCCGAATGGAAGCATCGACATGGTGCTTACCATGTTGTTCGGCACGAGGGACACAAAGGGTGTCCTGGGTGTCGTAGGCGGTCTCGTCATCCTCCGTCCGGTCTAGGTCCCAGTTGGCCTCAAGGCGCTCCTGGTTTTCAGCAAGCTGGCGGTCAAGGTGCTGAAAATACAAGCAGGCAGTACAAATCAGTTGAGCAACGCAAGGGAATCTTACCTGGTACAAGATACAAGTGCAAAGCGTGTTAGGCAAAGATCCAGTACTCGGTATGGCGTGCAAACACAAAGCACACAAAGCCTAAGCAGATACTAGAAAGTGCCCTACTCGGTATGGCGTGCAAACACAAAGCACATAAAGCCTAACAGATACTAGAAAGTGCCCTACTCGGTATGGCGTGCAAACATAGAGCACGTAGGGCCTAAGCGGATACTAGCAAGTGTTCTCTACTCGACATGGCGTGCAAGCTCAAAGCACATAAAGCCTAGGAGACACTAATAGGTGTTCTACTCGGTACAACAAGCATATACTAAGCATCCTAAGCTAGAAAGTCATCTACTCGGCATCATGATGCAAAGATAAAGCATAAAAGTACCAACATGTCCAATGGGCTTCTCGCGGCTATACGGCACGAAGCCGTATTGCCAGTTGTCGGTGAGGCCAGTGCTCATGATCGAGCGCGCCCAGACGGCCACATCCGCGTTGCTCAACTCGAACGTGGTCGTCTGTGTGCAGTCTCTGTTTCCCCCCATGTAGCACATGAGGTGCGCACGGCGCTGCAGCGGGAGCACTCGCCTGGAGATCCAGCACGCGATCGGATCGTCGCTCTTCAGCCCCAGATCCTTCAACTCGATGAGGCGCTTGTTGATCTGGAGGATGTCGCTTTGCAGTTGTGGCTTGTATCCCCAATTCTGCTGGGTAGGCGCCGTGTTCGTCCACTTGGGGAGATTGATCCGATCCACAATTGGCGCTCCCTCTTCATCAGCAATGTTCTTCACGTAGAAGAACGACCGCTGCCACTTGCGCACGGAGTCGAGGCCCTTGATGCGCGGGTGGTTGGTCCCGCCGCGTTGCAGCATCATAGCGCTGCCAGTCTTGGTCATGCTGCGGGTGCTCTCCGTGCTACCCGGCTTGGGCACGCTCTGCTTCCGGAAGAAGAAGTAGCGCGCCTAGGTGTGCACCGTGGGGCGCACACCCAAGAACGCCTCGCACACCACGGCGTGGTATGCGAGCATCACCATGGCATTCGGCGGCAGGTGGTGCGGCTGGAGCCCGAAGTGGTTGAGGAAGAAACGAAAGAAATCCGAGACGGGAAGCCCGAATCCTCGCTTGAAGTGAGCGAGGAACACGACGAACTCGTCCGCCTCCGGAGTAGGGACGAGCTCGCCGTTCGAGGGCCTGCAGCGCACGCCGGCGGGAACCCGGCGGGTGTTCACCAGCCACTGGCAATCGTCTGCCGTGACCTTGGATCCAGCCCATCCGGTGTGGGCATCGTCGTCGCGGGCCATTGAGAAGAGGAGATTCGGTGGATTCGTGAAAGACTCGGTGGGAAAGTTCTAGCCTTTCGGCGTCGCAGGAAGCGGCGGCGCAGTGAGATGCGCGGCGGCGGAGTGCTCGGTGGCGGCAGAGAGGCAAAGAGACAAGAAGTGAATGGGAGCAGGAAGGGGAACAAGGAGTTACCGAGGGGGTATTTATCCCTCCCCTCGGGTAGCCGTTACTAGTAACGTTAGTGGGATCAGTTGTGCGCAGAGATCGTGCGACGTGGGGTGCGGGCCGGTTAGAAACGCACACAACGCATATCGCGCGCGTAACGGCCGCAATTGATCTCACCTCGAGATCGTGGGTGATAACTGCACTTGATGTGACCTAACGGGCCGGTGGGCCCAGGCCGCACTGATGGGCGCGTGGCCTGCCATATCCCAGGCACCGAGGCGTCAGGGGTGCGAGAACGCGACACGTGCCCAGTTGCAGTGCGGAAAGGTGGATTTGGTCTGCCACGCCGATATTCTCTCCAGGAATTCCGCGAAGTCATTTCACTCGGAGAAAGAGAAGGGAAATAGTTCTATTCGGAAGACAAGAGACTCGAGCCAGAATTGGTGGCTACTCGGAGGTTCTACTCAGCAACCTAAGGTTCAAAGGCAAGATTGGTTTTAAGCTGGCAGAACCCAGTGAACGAGTTCGTAGGACTCTACCAGCTTCGGGGACTAATGTCGGGGGGTTACCCCCGAGTAGGGTAAAGGCAAGTGCTAAGGGCAAGATCAGAAGAAACGTTTGGCAGAGTAGCTGGCTACCCGGTACTCGCTACCCGGTCGACTGCTATTCGGCCGTACACGCTGATGGCCAGGAGGAGGAGTCAAGGAAGTTATTCTCCTCTGAGTAGAGGAAGCGGTCCGAGTAGAAATGGCGGTCTCCTACTCGGGCCAGAAGTCAAAGGAGCCGTTCTGACACAGGATCCCGCGTATCCTGGGTCCGTACTGGAGCACTGTTCATCTGCAAAGCGCGTGCTTATCCGCGCCAGGGTGTCAGCAGGGCTTCGCAGGTTAGGGGGGCCTACCCCGTGACAGTGTCAGTGATAGCAGATCAGCTTCTTGGTTTTGCACAACGACTTTCCACACGGAGACAAACTAGGAAGCCAAAGCTGTCAGAGGGAAGCTGGAAGTGTGTAGTGTGCACACTATGTCGACATCTTGGCTGTATCCGGTTGGGCACCAGTATATAAGGTGCCCTGCCTCCTCCTGCGCGAGGGACGACACAACTAGAGGCTACAGTTGCATAGAGAGAAGGGTGGCTACTCGGTTGTAAGCAAAACTTGTACTGTGGCTACTCGGTAACACACGAATACAAAGAGAGAAAGGCAGGAGTAGGGGTTTTACCTCCACACGAGGGCCCCGAACCTGGGTAGATCTTGTTGTTTGCAGTGCTAGATTCATCCTCACGCGGCTACTTGCGGCGTGATCCCGCCCCGAGCGCCTCCAGCGTCCATCGTCCCCACATCTTTAGCCATCCTATGGCATCTGCCGTGATACCACCACGACACCTGAGGAGGTCGATCTTGACCTGCGAGTTGGCCATGAGCGCCGCCCATCGCTGTTTGGAGACCTCCTCCCTCTTGACGGCCTGGGCCTGGGCGTCGGCGATGCAGGTCTCGATCGAGCCTGGAGCTTTGCCGCTGCCGGCGCGCCGTCCCTTGCCAACTTGGCTTTCTTGTGGCCCAACGGCGGACGCCCTTCGGACGCACCTGCAACACCGCGTCGGGAACGTAATCCTTGCCCTTGCCGATCGACCGCCGCACCTCCGCCCACTTCTCGCACTTCTCGATGAGGACGAAGACGTGGAGGAACTTGAAGTCGGAGCCCTCGTCGTTCTTGTACGCCTCCAGCATCCGGACGATCTCCATCTCGCGGTTGGCGCCGCTCTGCGGCCTCATCGAGATCTCCTCCTGGATGCCGTGCCATTTGTTGCAGGACGCCTGTATGTTCGCCCAATGGTTCGCCATGGCCTTCTGGCCGCGGTCGGTGATGCAACAGGCGTAGTAGGGGTCGATCATGCGGCGCTCGTCGTACGCCGTTTTCACCCGCTTCCAGTAGTTGTCTACGTCTGGCACCACCGGCGTCTCGTCCACCTCGTCGTCTTCGCCCTGCTCCTCCGTCGCCTGCGTGCCGGAGCCACCTTCGACGTAGTCGCCACCGCCCTGCGCGAAGAACTCCCGCTGTGCTCGAGGAAGCCCGGGCTCGCCGCCGCCGCCATCGAGCCGGACGCGATGATCTCCTCCATGTAGCTGTCCTGGGGCTGAAGCCCGGCGAGAATCGCACGGCGGTGGGACGGGGAAGCTGCGTAGCCCGGCGCGGCGCCATACATCATCGGGGGGTGGTAGGGGAAGGTGAGGTTGGGGTTGAAGCCTCCCAGGGAATCGCCTTCGACGAACCACGCAGGCGGCGGGGTGCGGTGACATGCGTGGCGACGGCGACGGCGACTGCTTCCAGCCGGCGAACATGGGGCCGAAAGGGCTCTTCTTCTTGGCGAGCGGCGCCGTGGCTGCGACCGGCGTAGGTGGTTCGTCCGGCGCGGCCTCCTCCTCGTCGTCCTCCAGCTCGGCTTCCTCGGCGGCGGCCTGCTCCTCGCCTGCAGTTGCGCCATCAGCTGCCTCTGCCGCTGCGCCGCCTCCCTCCCCCGGCGCTTGATGTTGGCCGTTTCCAGGCGCGAACTCTCGGCGATCCACTCCTTGTTCGACATGCCGGGCGGCCGCTCCTTCGGCGCTCTCAGCTTGTGCGGTTTCTTGGCCGGTTCGGAGGCCGCGGGAACGGATACGGCGGTGGTGGCGGCGCGGGGTCCTGTAAATCGGGCGGGAGCCATGGCGTCTAGATCTCGGGGGCGGGGGGAAATGGCGGGAATGGACCGGGGGGAGGGGTACATGTGGGGGGAAAGTGGAGGGAAGCGCCGAAAAAAGGGAGGGAAATCGTCTTCCGTCGCCGACAGGCATGGCCCACGCGCGCATTTCGCCCCCCCAAGCCGAACCCAGCGCGCTGGGTTCGGCCTGGGTTCGGCGGCGCCAAACGGCGCGAAAAACGGCGGAAAGCGGCGCTAAATCGTTTCCTGGGGGGGGGGCGACTGGTGCGAAACGGCGCGAAAAACGGCGCGAGGGGGGGCTCTGGGGGACGGCTGGAGATGCCCTAAGATCTGACGACCCTACAGCTTCATTATAGACCTTCACCGCGCCATGAAGTAGGCATGATCCGGCAGGGATGAACGCCATTGTTGTAGTCGTTATCATCCTTTTTTACGGGATTCCTTTCTTTGTGGATTTACAAGCCTTCCAATTTTGGCGTACATGCAGTACTATTAGTATGGATTTTGGCAGTAGTATCCTTCATACTACTCAGGTTTTAGACACTAGTATGGAATAATATAAACTGTTAGATCCAGCAAAATTAACAGTTTATGTCTAATTGAGGGTACCGTAGAAGCCCTCTTTTTGGAATCATGACGGCTTGTATGATCTTGCATGATATGATCATCGAGGATGAGCCCGTCTAAGAGTTGGACTGTACTTATGACTTTATGGGAAGACTAGCGGATCCATGTAGGACAGAGCAATGCATGAAATGGTAACTTCAAATTCACTATAGCATTTGAGAAGCAAAGGCTCATCAAGAAGATCTTATCAAAGAGTGGTGGTAGTGGCATGGCCAACAAGATCGTGGATCATCTTTTCTTGGAAGAATGGCCCAAATTATTTCACAAATCTCAAAAGGGTTTTGGTGGAGTATGCTAT
>JAPCYS010001216.1:0-29191 GCA_028641055.1 Alopecurus myosuroides
TTCCGGATCGAAGACATCAAGGACGAGGCCAAATACTCCAGAAAAAAGAGAAAAAAAGGTTGGAGACGCCCGCCACCGCCGTCCGCCGGACAGCCGGCCTCCTCCGGTAGCGGCAAGGTGAAGGGGCGCGAGAGAGGTGCTCTGAAGGTGGGGGTGGCGGTGCCTCCGGAGTCGCGTGAAGCGACCCGGTAGGCAAGGGTTTCGTGAAAGAATTGGTGTTCTTGTGCGACAGAGTTATGCAAATAAGTAAATGTCTACATAGGTCTATCAATCATGTTATTTCTGCCCTAGATAACAAGAATTATGCAAAATAGTAGACAAGTAATCATATAAACCGAGAAGAGATTAGACACCCAGGGTTGCAGCCACCCATCCTAGTTAGGCTTGTCTATATACATATATTCAAAGACATCACGTAGGAAAACTAAATTTTGAATCAAAAGTTGGAAAAATGAGATTTTTATTTGATAATATGTATTTTTATTTTCTACTCCTTAAAGGTACAACGTTTTTTCACTAACAACATCTGCCACAAAGAGATATAGACAAAAATACATTCATTTCGAATATTAAAAAAAAACATAGTCACACGAAATAACTTACATCACCAAAATTACATTATGATGATCATAATATAACATCTTTAGTCAAAGAAAGACATATATACTACTTTCTTTTCCACCTATTCTTTGCTTGCCACATAGAAATTTGCATACGGATAGTAACAGAAAATGTAACTAATTTCGTCAAGAATTCTGGAGCGCATTGACTCCAAGTCGACCATGAAGATGCCACAACCGTTCGTGTGCACGACAATTACATTGTTGTCCTCATCAGAACCCCGAATCAGTAATTTCTCTTCCCACGATCCTCCTTCTAGCTGCAGAAGCTTGCCAAGATCGACGGTTTTCTGAAGCACCCATGTGAGGCCTCCATCATGGTACTCCATCCTCTCCCATAGTTGTAGCATTGTCCTCGTCAGGATGGCAAGGCCAAGCATGTCCCCCTTGGTTCGTAAAACCTGGAAGTGAGACTTGCCGGCAATTGCATTGGAGTCCGTGGGCACCTCAGTCACACCCAAGCTATCCCTTTTTAGATCATACTCAAGGACGGTATCATCAACCAAAAGCAAGTAGAGTGCATCGCCAACGAGGATTCCAGGCCTCAGCGTATTAACCACAGCTGTAACTTGTATGGAGATGATTTGTCCCCAAACACCAGACTTGGAATCATAGAGGCAAGCGAAGACCTCCGCGCGGTCATCGCTGTTGCGTAGTAGAACTAATTTAAAAGGGCTCGAGTGGCAGTCACCATGGACGTGGCCTCGACCGGTGTCGGCGCACACCACGGCGGCGTTCCGGACTAGGTTTTTTTCATCGTTGCCGAACTCGGGCGGAAAATCAACGATGTGCTGATGACGACTGAGGGGGTCCCACACTACCGCCTGGTGCCGCGTCCAGTTGAGGAATAGGGCGAGGCCGTGGCGGCAGCCTTTGAAGGACCAACACTCGTCGCGGGGCATTGTAAGGGTGAACCTTGCGGCTGGGATTCGGTCCGGGGCGTCTAGCATTGGGATGAATTTGAAGGCCTTTTCTTGTTTCTTGAAGAAGCCGAGGAGCGGAGGGCGCTGATGGTAGGCACGGAAGCGCCCGAGGAATCCACGGTCCGCGATTAGGCGGCACCAATTCTTGCAAACAAGGGAGGCGCGGAGAAGGGCTGATGGCTGAGGAGGAAGGCGGAGGAAGATCTCCCGGAGGACATCATCCTCGTAATCCATCGCCAGAAGATGAGCAGGACCAATATGCACGCTCGGAAACAATAGCCAAAGGCATGTATATATCCTGCCTCTATTCTTCTTAATTGTTACACGATGCAACCTCCTTTCATGACTAGTATACGTTCTCGGTCTCCAAGTCCTTGTCGGTAAATATACATATATATATGTGTGTACGACCAGACGAAAACGATCTGTGCGCCGCAGCGCTAGACCAGGAGCAGCTGAAGGCGGAGAACACGTATACGGCACTCACTCTTGGTCTACTAATTTAATGATCTGTCGCCGTACACACACACACCTCCGCGTAGTCCCCCTGCTCAGCCCCCTGCATGACGAGCCCTTCTCATTGCACCACCCGGCGCAGCCACTTGACGAGCCCGACCTCGTCCACACATACGTAAATATTAACCAGGTACGTACGTGGATTCGGAAGGCGACCAGGTACGTGGTGCCTCTTTTCTCTGTCTCTTTTTTCCCCCCGTTTCACGTAAATTAACCTGAGAATTGGCCCATTTATTCTGATCGATTCCTCAACATAGCATTAATGGGCCAAATCGTACAATGCACTAACCGAGCCCAAACTAATTTATATATTGCCTATTCTACTGGTGCTCAGTATATGCCTCCATGCACGACTCCTCTCAAGCAGATTCAACTTGGTTTGGCGGGTAAACACGTCGGTGCTCTACCTTGCTAACTAACAATACCCAACCAACACCCCCTTAAATCAGACCCATTTTGGTCATTGTTTGGTCCGTTTAGGGTGGTCCACGTGCCACCTGCAGCTGCAGAACTCCAGCTCCTCGAGAATGTCCATGTGGAGGACGAGCGGCCACAACCCCTGCTCTGGTCGTGCTCCAGCATCTCCGGCATCGTGGCTCCGCCCGTTCTAGCCTCGCAATCACCATCAGACGGAGTCAACGGGTCCCACACGGTAAACTCCAGCTCGTGCGAGGCTCTGGGTCAAGGCGGGCATCTCCGCCCATTTCGAGCTCGCACTCACCGTCGCACAGACGTAGCAGCCACCGGCCGTAGCCTCCCATCTCCGCTTCGCCGCCGTCGGAGAGGCCGTCACGTACACAACCCACACAATAATATTAGTATACTCTTGTGCACTAGACAAGAAAGAGTAACTATATATATAGCATGCCGTTCTAGTTTCACACGCTACCTAGTGACGCAATCACATGCGGGTCGTGGTAGATTTAATTACATGGCAGCTGAAGATTGAGGTGCCGTACCGTACGGATGAGATAGATAGCGAGCGAATTGGATACGCATCCGAGAGCTAGGTTTCATTGGATTAATTAATTGGTCTCTCGCTGACAAAAACACCGGTCGATCGGCTTCTCGTACTAGTACTTCTGCCGCTATTGATATCTACTACTACTACTACTAATAAGTAGTACAACTCCTTGTCTTTGAGCTACCATGCATAAATAAAAAACGAATGCAGCTCCAACAAATTATTTGTTGGTCCACGTAGCTACTACTAGTATATATATAATCAATTAGTGTAGACGAGAATGACACCACTAAGCCTAGTCTTAGTAGATCTTGCTTTTTGTTGGCTCTACATCTGGCCGACCTATCGAAACAAGCTAGGCCGCTCAAGGAAAGAAACATGATATATGTAAGTTGATCACAAAACCCTATGTACACAACTATATTGGTGCCTCCATATACCATATCTGCATTTGCATGTAAATTTTTGTGCTGGTGCGTCACAGTTAGCCAACAAACACGTGTATGCATGTCCTATCGCCGAGACGTAAGCTGAAATCAGTGGGACACGGGCATGCTAGATGATGTCTACAACAAACAACCAACGGAAGCACCCCAAACAACACCACGGGGATCACACATCTTCAACCGTCCAAAGACCAACACATCACATGCATGCATCCAACTCCCAGAAATGCACCTACTACTCGAGCTGTCAGATTGGTTGATGCTTGTGTAGCATCGACCAGACAGCAGGCACTGTACTAGCTACTTAGCTAGCTTTCTATCTGGGAAAAAAACTTGGTGTTGACATATTTTTCTTTGCTATATCAGCTGATCAATCGATTCCAACGTCACCTACATATCCGGGTGGCGATTAGAGCCCACATTTTCGGAAAAGAAAATTCAGCGCATGCATGCATGATTAGTTGTGGAGATTGGAGCCCATTAGTATTTGCTTGGGAGGTGACCTGCACATTTTTCTTGTTTTCTTTCTCCTCCGTGGGCGTAGGCGGCGTGCAGAAACGCGATAACTTGCGCGCCCGGTCCCGGATTTTTACGCGCGCGTGCCCGTTGGATAGCCAGCGACGAGATCTACGCCATCTCGACTCGAAACGGAAGATAGCCTCCGGGAAGGCCGGGGGGTGGGTGGGTTTCAGCTCCATAAGCCCGCCGAAAGATGACGGGCGTTCCGGGGAACATGTTCTCGCCCCGAGCGTGGAAGCCGGCAAACACGCAAGGACGGTGCGGAATGAGAGGGCCACCCGGTGACGCACGAGATAACCGCGCCTAGTCCCTTGCTGCCCCCCATGTCCACGACAACCCTCGGCTTCTAGAGAGCTTTCGAACCCCGCCGGAATCGCCTCGATCGGAGCCCGTGCGCGAAATCAGCCTTGGCGGAGAGCACATGTGTGCCATCATGGCATGCTGGAAAGGTGGTGGAAGAAAGTTTTTTTCGGAAGAGCCTCGTGGGCGTAGGCGGCGTGCAGAAACGCGATAACTTGCGCGCCCGGTCCCGGATTTTTTACGCGCGCGTGCCCGTTGGATAGCCAGCGACGAGATCTACGCCATCTCGACTCGAAACGGAAGATAGCCTCCGGAAGGCCGGGGGTGGGTGGTTTCAGCTCCATAAGCCCGCCGAAAGATGACGGGCGTTCCGGGAACATGTTCTCGCCCCGAGCGTGGAAGCCGGCAAACACGCAAGGACGGTGCGGAATGAGAGGGCCACCCGGTGACGCACGAGATAACCGCGCCTAGTCCCTTGCTCCCCCCATGTCCACGACAACCCTCGGCTTCTAGAGAGCTTTCGAACCCCGCCGGAATCGCCTCGATCGGAGCCCGTGCGCGAAATGAGCCTTGGGCGGAGAGCACATGTGTGCCATCATGGCATGCTGGAAAGGTGGTGGAAGAAAGTTTTTTTTCGGAAGAGCCTCCGTGGGCGTAGGCGGCGTGCAGAAACGCGATAACTTGCGCGCCCGGTCCAGGATTTTTACGCGCGCGTGCCCGTTGGATAGCCAGCGACGAGATCTACGCCATCTCGACTCGAAACGGAAGATAGCCTCCGGGAAGGCCGGGGGGTGGGTGGGTTTCAGCTCCATAAGCCCGCCGAAAGATGACGGGCGTTCCGGGGAACATGTTCTCGCCCCGAGCGTGGAAGCCGGCAAACACGCAAGGACGGTGCGGAATGAGAGGGCCACCCGGTGACGCACGAGATAACCGCGCCTAGTCCCTTGCTGCCCCCATGTCCACGACAACCCTCGCTTCTAGAGAGCTTTCGAACCCCGCCGGAATCGCCTCGATCGGAGCCCGTGCGCGAAATCAGCCTTGGGCGGAGAGCACATGTGTGCCATCATGGCATGCTGGAAAGGTGTGGAAGAAAGTTTTTTTCGGAAGAGCCTCCGTGGCGTAGGAGGCGTGCAGAAACGCGATAACTTGCGCGCCCGTCCCGGATTTTTACGCGCGCGTGCCCGTTGGATAGCCAGCGACGAGATCTACGCCATCTCGACTCGAAACGGAAGATAGCCTCCGGGAAGGCCGAGGGGTGGGTGGGTTTCAGCTCCATAAGCCCGCCGAAAGATGACGGGCGTTCCGGGAACATGTTCTCGCCCCGAGCGTGGAAGCCGGCAAACACGCAAGGACGGTGCGGAATGAGAGGGCCACCCGGTGACGCACGAGATAACCGCGCCTAGTCCCTTGCTGCCCCCCCATGTCCACGACAACCCTCGCTTCTAGAGAGCTTTCGAACCCCGCCGAATCGCCTCGATCGAGCCCGTGCGCGAAATCAGCCTTGGGCGGAGAGCACATGTGTGCCATCATGGCATGCTGGAAAGGTGGTGGAAGAAAGTTTTTTTCGGAAGAGCCTCCGTGGGCGTAGGCGGCGTGCAGAAACGCGATAACTTGCGCGCCCGGTCCCGGATTTTACGCGCGCGTGCCCGTTGGATAGCCACGACGAGATCTACGCCATCTCGACTCGAAACGGAAGATAGCCTCCGGAAGGCCGGGGTGGGTGGGTTTCAGCTCCATAAGCCCGCCGAAAGATGACGGGCGTTCCGGGAACATGTTCTCGCCCCGAGCGTGGAAGCCGGCAAACACGCAAGGACGGTGCGGAATGAGAGGGCCACCCGTGACGCACGAGATAACCGCGCCTAGTCCCTTGCTCCCCCCATGTCCACGACAACCCTCGGCTTCTAGAGAGCTTTCGAACCCCGCCCGAATCGCCTCGATCGGAGCCCGTGCGCGAAATCAACCTTGGGCGGAGAGCACATGTGTGCCATCATGGCATGCTGGAAACGTGGTGGAAGAAAGTTTTTTTCGGAAGAGCCTCCGTGGGCGTAGGCGGCGTGCAGAAACGCGATAACTTGCGCGCCCGGTCCCGGATTTTTACGCGCGCGTGCCCGTTGGATAGCCAGCGACGAGATCTACGCCATCTCGACTCGAAACGGAAGATAGCCTCCGGAAGGCCGGGGGGTGGGTGGGTTTCAGCTCCATAAGCCCGCCGAAAGATGACGGGCGTTCCGGGGAACATGTTCTCGCCCCGAGCGTGGAAGCCGGCAAACACGCAAGGACGGTGCGGAATGAGAGGGCCACCCGGTGACGCACGAGATAACCGCGCCTAGTCCCTTGCTGCCCCCCATGTCCACGACAACCCTCGGCTTCTAGAGAGCTTTCGAACCCCGCCGGAATCGCCTCGATCGGAGCCCGTGCGCGAAATCAGCCTTGGGCGGAGAGCACATGTGTGCCATCATGGCATGCTGGAAAGGTGGTGGAAGAAAGTTTTTTTCGGAAGAGAGCCTCCGTGGGCGTAGGAGGCGTGCAGAAACGCGATAACTTGCGCGCCCGGTCCCGGATTTTACGCGCGCGTGCCCGTTGGATAGCCAGCGACGAGATCTACGCCATCTCGACTCGAAACGGAAGATAGCCTCCGGAAGGCCGAGGGGTGGGTTTCAGCTCCATAAGCCCGCCGAAAGATGACGGGCGTTCCGGGAACATGTTCTCGCCCCGAGCGTGGAAGCCGGCAAACACGCAAGGACGGTGCGGAATGAGAGGGCCACCCGGTGACGCACGAGATAACCGCGCCTAGTCCCTTGCTGCCCCCATGTCCACGACAACCCTCGGCTTCTAGAGAGCTTCGAACCCCGCCGGAATCGCCTCGATCGGAGCCCGTGCGCGAAATGAGCCTTGGCGGAGAGCACATGTGTGCCATCATGGCATGCTGGAAACGTGGTGGAAGAAAGTTTTTTTCGGAAGAGCCTCCGTGGGCGTAGGCGGCGTGCAGAAACGCGATAACTTGCGCGCCCGGTCCAGATTTTTACGCGCGCGTGCCCGTTGATAGCCAGCGACGAGATCTACGCCATCTCGACTCGAAACGGAAGATAGCCTCCGGGAAGGCCGAGGGGTGGGTGGGTTTCAGCTCCAAAGCCCGCCGAAAGAGACGGGCGTTCCGGGGAACATGTTCTCGCCCCGCGTGGAAGCCGGCAAACACGCAAGGACGGTGCGGAATGAGAGGGCCACCCGGTGACGCACGAGATAACCACGCCTAGTCCCTTGCTGCCCCCCATGTCCACGACAACCCTCGGCTTCTAGAGAGCTTTCGAACCCCGCCGGAATCGCCTCGATCGGAGCCCGTGCGCGAAATCAGCCTTGGGCGGAGAGCACATGTGTGCCATCATGGCATGCTGGAAACGTGGTGGAAGAAAGTTTTTCGGAAGAGCCTCCGTGGGCGTAGGCGGCGTGCAGAAACGCGATAACTTGCGCGCCCGGTCCCGGATTTTTACGCGCGCGTGCCCGTTGGATAGCCAGCGACGAGATCTACGCCATCTCGACTCGAAACGGAAGATAGCCTCCGGAAGGCCGGGGGTGGGTGGGTTTCAGCTCCATAAGCCCGCCGAAAGATGACGGGCGTTCCGGGAACATGTTCTCGCCCCGAGCGTGGAAGCCGGCAAACACGCAAGGACGGTGCGGAATGAGAGGGCCACCCGGTGACGCACGAGATAACCGCGCCTAGTCCCTTGCTGCCCCCCATGTCCACGACAACCCTCGGCTTCTAGAGACTTTCGAACCCCGCCGGAATCGCCTCGATCGGAGCCCGTGCGCGAAATCAGCCTTGGGCGGAGAGCACATGTGTGCCATCATGGCATGCTGGAAAGGTGGTGGAAGAAAGTTTTTTTCGGAAGAGCCTCCGTGGGCGTAGGAGGCGTGCAGAAACGCGATAACTTGCGCGCCCGGTCCCGGATTTTTACGCGCGCGTGCCCGTTGGATAGCCAGCGACGAGATCTACGCCATCTCGACTCGAAACGGAAGATAGCCTCCGGGAAGGCCGAGGGGTGGGTGGGTTTCAGCTCCATAAGCCCGCCGAAAGATGACGGGCGTTCCGGGGAACATGTTCTCGCCCGAGCGTGGAAGCCGGCAAACACGCAAGGACGGTGCGGAATGAGAGGGCCACCCGGTGACGCACGAGATAACCGCGCCTAGTCCCTTGCTGCCCCCCATGTCCACGACAACCCTCGGCTTCTAGAGAGCTTTCGAACCCCGCCGGAATTGCCTCGATCGGAGCCCGTGCGCGAAATCAGCCTTGGGCGGAGAGCACATGTGTGCCATCATGGCATGCTGGAAACGTGGTGGAAGAAAGTTTTTTTCGGAAGAGCCTCCGTGGGCGTAGGCGGCGTGCAGAAACGCGATAACTTGCGCGCCCGTCCAGGATTTTTACGCGCGCGTGCCCGTTGGATAGCCAGCGACGAGATCTACGCCATCTCGACTCGAAACGGAAGATAGCCTCCGGGAAGGCCGAGGGGTGGGTGGGTTTCAGCTCCATAAGCCCCCGAAAGATGACGGGCGTTCCGGGGAACATGTTCTCGCCCCGAGCGTGGAAGCCGGCAAACACGCAAGGACGGTGCGGAATGAGAGGGCCACCCGGTGACGCACGAGATAACCGCGCCTAGTCCCTTGCTGCCCCCCATGTCCACGACAACCCTCGGCTTCTAGAGAGCTTTCGAACCCCGCCGGAATCGCCTCGATCGGAGCCCGTGCGCGAAATCACCTTGGGCGGAGAGCACATGTGTGCCATCATGGCATGCTGGAAACGTGGTGGAAGAAAGTTTTTTTCGGAAGAGCCTCCGTGGGCGTAGGCGCGTGCAGAAACGCGATAACTTGCGCGCCCGTCCCCGATTTTACGCGCGCGTGCCCGTTGGATAGCCAGCGACGAGATCTACGCCATCTCGACTCGAAACGGAAGATAGCCTCCGGGAAGGCCGGGGGTGGTGGGTTTCAGCTCCATAAGCCCGCCGAAAGATGACGGGCGTTCCGGGGAACATGTTCTCGCCCCGAGCGTGGAAGCCGGCAAACACGCAAGGACGGTGCGGAATGAGAGGGCCACCCGGTGACGCACGAGATAACCGCGCCTAGTCCCTTGCTCCCCCCATGTCCACGACAACCCTCGGCTTCTAGAGAGCTTTCGAACCCCGCCGAATCGCCTCGATCGGAGCCCGTGCGCGAAATCAACCTTGGGCGGAGAGCACATGTGTGCCATCATGGCATGCTGGAAACGTGGTGGAAGAAAGTTTTTTTCGGAAGAGCCTCCGTGGGCGTAGGCGTGCAGAAACGCGATAACTTGCGCCCCCGTCCCGGATTTTACGCGCGCGTGCCCGTTGGATAGCCAGCGACGAGATCTACGCCATCTCGACTCGAAACAGAAGATAGCCTCCGGGAAGGCCGGGGGGTGGGTTTCAGCTCCATAAGCCCGCCGAAAGATGACGGGCGTTCCGGGGAACATGTTCTCGCCCCGAGCGTGAAGCCGGCAAACACGCAAGGACGGTGCGGAATGAGAGGGCCACCCGTGACGCACGAGATAACCGCGCCTAGTCCCTTGCTGCCCCCCATGTCCACGACAACCCTCGGCTTCTAGAGAGCTTTCGAACCCCGCCGGAATCGCCTCGATCGGAGCCCGTGCGCGAAATCAGCCTTGGGCGGAGAGCACATGTGTGCCATCATGGCATGCTGGAAAGGTGGTGGAAGAAAGTTTTTTTCGGAAGAGCCTCCGTGGGCGTAGCGGCGTGCAGAAACGCGATAACTTGCGCGCCCGTCCCGGATTTTTACGCGCGCGTGCCCGTTGGATAGCCAGCGACGAGATCTACGCCATCTCGACTCGAAACGGAAGATAGCCTCCGGGAAGGCCGGGGTGGGTGGGTTTCAGCTCCATAAGCCCGCCGAAAGATGACGGGCGTTCCGGGGAACATGTTTCTCGCCCCGAGCGTGGAAGCCGGCAAACACGCAAGGACGGTGCGGAATGAGAGGGCCACCCGGTGACGCACGAGATAACCGCGCCTAGTCCCTTGCTCCCCCCATGTCCACGACAACCCTCGCTTCTAGAGAGCTTTCGAACCCCGCCCGAATCGCCTCGATCGGAGCCCGTGCGCGAAATCACCCTTGGGCGGAGAGCACATGTGTGCCATCATGGCATGCTGGAAACGTGGTGGAAGAAAGTTTTTTTCGGAAGAGCCTCCGTGGGCGTAGGCGGCGGCAGAAACGCGATAACTTGCGCCCCCGGTCCCGGATTTTTACGCGCGCGTGCCCGTTGGATAGCCAGCGACGAGATCTACGCCATCTCGACTCGAAACGGAAGATAGCCTCCGGGAAGGCCGGGGTGGTGGGTTTCAGCTCCATAAGCCCGCCGAAAGATGACGGGCGTTCCGGGAACATGTTCTCGCCCCGAGCGTGGAAGCCGCAAACACGCAAGGACGGTGCGGAATGAGAGGGCCACCCGTGACGCACGAGATAACCGCGCCTAGTCCCTTGCTCCCCCCATGTCCACGACAACCCTCGGCTTCTAGAGAGCTTTCGAACCCCGCCGGAATCGCCTCGATCGGAGCCCGTGCGCGAAATCAGCCTTGGGCGGAGAGCACATGTGTGCCATCATGGCATGCTGGAAAGGTTGGTGGAAGAAAGTTTTTTTCGGAAGAGCCTCCGTGGGCGTAGGCGGCGTGCAGAAACGCGATAACTTGCGCCCCTGTTCCAGGATTTTACGCGCGCGAGCCCGTTGGATAGCCAGCGACGAGATCTACGCCATCTCGACTCGAAACGGAAGATAGCCTCCGGAAGGCCGGGGGGTGGGTGGGTTTCAGCTCCATAAGCCCGCCGAAAGATGACGGGCGTTCCGGGGAACATGTTCTCGCCCCGAGCGTGGAAGCCGGCAAACACGCAAGGACGGTGCGGAATGAGAGGGCCACCCGTGACGCACGAGATAACCGCGCCTAGTCCCTTGCTGCCCCCCATGTCCCACGACAACCCTGCGGCTTCTAGAGAGCTTTCGAACCCGCCGGAATCGCCTCGATCGGAGCCCGTGCGCGAAATCAGCCTTGGGCGGAGAGCACATGTGCCATCATGGCATGCTGGAAAGGTGGTGGAAGAAAGTTTTTTCGGAAGAGCCTCCGTGGGCGTAGGAGGCGTGCAGAAACGCGATAACTTGCGCGCGCCGGTCCCGGATTTTTACGCGCGCGTGCCCGTTGGATAGCCAGCGACGAGATCTACGCCATCTCGACTCGAAACGGAAGATAGCCTCCGGGAAGGCCGGGGTGGTGGGTTTCAGCTCCATAAGCCCGCCGAAGATGACGGGCGTTCCGGGGAACATGTTCTCGCCCCGAGCGTGGAAGCCGGCAAACACGCAAGGACGGTGCGGAAAGAGAGGGCCACCCGGTGACGCACGAGATAACCGCGCTAGTCCCTTGCTCCCCCCATGTCCACCAACATCCCTCGGCTTCTAGAGAGCTTTCGACCCCGCCGGAATCGCCTCGATCGAGCCCGTGCGCGAAATCAGCCTTGGGCGGAGAGCACATGTGTGCCATCATGGCATGCTGGAAAGGTGGTGGAAGAAAGTTTTTTTCGGAAGAGCCTCCGTGGGCGTAGGCGGCGTGCAGAAACGCGATAACTTGCGCGCCCGGTCCAGGATTTTTACGCGCGCGTGCCCGTTGGATAGCCAGCGACGAGATCTACGCCATCTCGACTCGAAACGGAAGATAGCCTCCGGGAAGGCCGGGGGGTGGGTGGGTTTCAGCTCCATAAGCCCGCCGAAAGATGACGGGCGTTCCGGGGAACATGTTCTCGCCCCGAGCGTGGAAGCCGGCAAACACGCAAGGACGGTGCGGAATGAGAGGGCCACCCGGTGACGCACGAGATAACCGCGCCTAGTCCCTTGCTGCCCCCCATGTCCACGACAACCCTCGGCTTCTAGAGAGCTTTCGAACCCCGCCGGAATCGCCTCGATCGGAGCCCGTGCGCGAAATCAGCCTTGGGCGGAGAGCACATGTGTGCCATCATGGCATGCTGGAAAGGTGGTGGAAGAAAGTTTTTTTCGGAAGAGCCTCCGTGGGCGTAGGAGGCGTGCAGAAACGCGATAACTTGCGCGCCCGGTCCCGGATTTTTACGCGCGCGTGCCCGTTGGATAGCCAGCGACGAGATCTACGCCATCTCGACTCGAAACGGAAGATAGCCTCCGGGAAGGCCGAGGGGTGGGTGGGTTTCAGCTCCATAAGCCCGCCGAAAGATGACGGGCGTTCCGGGGAACATGTTCTCGCCCCGAGCGTGGAAGCCGGCAAACACGCAAGGACGGTGCGGAATGAGAGGGCCACCCGGTGACGCACGAGATAACCGCGCCTAGTCCCTTGCTGCCCCCCATGTCCACGACAACCCTCGGCTTCTAGAGAGCTTTCGAACCCCGCCGGAATCGCCTCGATCGGAGCCCGTGCGCGAAATCAGCCTTGGGCGGAGAGCACATGTGTGCCATCATGGCATGCTGGAAAGGTGGTGGAAGAAAGTTTTTTTCGGAAGAGCCTCCGTGGGCGTAGGAGGCGTGCAGAAACGCGATAACTTGCGCGCCCGGTCCCGGATTTTTACGCGCGCGTGCCCGTTGGATAGCCAGCGACGAGATCTACGCCATCTCGACTCGAAACGGAAGATAGCCTCCGGGAAGGCCGGGGGTGGGTGGGTTTCAGCTCCATAAGCCCGCCGAAAGATGACGGGCGTTCCGGGGAACATGTTCTCGCCCCGAGCGTGGAAGCCGGCAAACACGCAAGGACGGTGCGGAATGAGAGGGCCACCCGGTGACGCACGAGATAACCGCGCCTAGTCCCTTGCTCCCCCCATGTCCACGACAACCCTCGGCTTCTAGAGAGCTTTCGAACCCCGCCGGAATCGCCTCGATCGGAGCCCGTGCGCGAAATCAGCCTTGGGCGAGAGCACATGTGTGCCATCATGGCATGCTGGAAAGGTGGTGGAAGAAAGTTTTTTTTCGGAAGAGCCTCCGTGGGCGTAGGCGGCGTGCAGAAACGCGATAACTTGCGCGCCCGGTCCAGGATTTTTACGCGCGCGTGCCCGTTGGATAGCCAGCGACGAGATCTACGCCATCTCGACTCGAAACGGAAGATAGCCTCCGGGAAGGCCGGGGGGTGGGTGGGTTTCAGCTCCATAAGCCCGCCGAAAGATGACGGCGTTCCGGGGAACATGTTCTCGCCCCGAGCGTGGAAGCCGGCAAACACGCAAGGACGGTGCGGAATGAGAGGGCCACCCGGTGACGCACGAGATAACCGCGCCTAGTCCCTTGCTGCCCCCCATGTCCACGACAACCCTCGGCTTCTAGAGAGCTTTCGAACCCCGCCGGAATCGCCTCGATCGGAGCCCGTGCGCGAAATCAGCCTTGGGCGGAGAGCACATGTGTGCCATCATGGCATGCTGGAAAGGTGGTGGAAGAAAGTTTTTTTCGGAAGAGCCTCGTGGGCGTAGGAGGCGTGCAGAAACGCGATAACTTGCGCGCCCCGGTCCCGGATTTTTACGCGCGTGCCCGTTGGATAGCCAGCGACGAGATCTACGCCATCTCGACTCGAAACGGAAGATAGCCTCCGGGAAGGCCGAGGGGTGGGTGGGTTTCAGCTCCATAAGCCCGCCGAAAGATGACGGGCGTTCCGGGGAACATGTTCTCGCCCCGAGCGTGGAAGCGGCAAACACGCAAGGACGGTGCGGAATGAGAGGGCCACCCGGTGACGCACGAGATAACCGCGCCTAGTCCCTTGCTGCCCCCATGTCCACGACAACCCTCGGCTTCTAGAGAGCTTTCGAACCCCGCCGGAATCGCCTCGATCGGAGCCCGTGCGCGAAATCAGCCTTGGGCGGAGAGCACATGTGTGCCATCATGGCATGCTGGAAACGTGGTGGAAGAAAGTTTTTTTCGGAAGAGCCTCCGTGGGCGTAGGCGGCGTGCAGAAACGCGATAACTTGCGCGCCCGGTCCAGGATTTTTACGCGCGCGTGCCCGTTGGATAGCCAGCGACGAGATCTACGCCATCTCGACTCGAAACGGAAGATAGCCTCCGGGAAGGCCGGGGGGTGGGTGGGTTTCAGCTCCATAAGCCCGCCGAAAGATGACGGGCGTTCCGGGGAACATGTTCTCGCCCCGAGCGTGGAAGCCGGCAAACACGCAAGGACGGTGCGGAATGAGAGGGCCACCCGGTGACGCACGAGATAACCGCGCCTAGTCCCTTGCTGCCCCCCATGTCCACGACAACCCTCGGCTTCTAGAGAGCTTTCGAACCCCGCCGGAATCGCCTCGATCGGAGCCCGTGCGCGAAATCAGCCTTGGGCGGAGAGCACATGTGTGCCATCATGGCATGCTGGAAAGGTGGTGGAAGAAAGTTTTTTTCGGAAGAGCCTCCGTGGGCGTAGGCGGCGTGCAGAAACGCGATAACTTGCGCGCCCGGTCCCGGATTTTTACGCGCGCGTGCCGTTGGATAGCCAGCGACGAGATCTACGCCATCTCGACTCGAAACGGAAGATAGCCTCCGGGAAGGCCGGGGTGGGTGGGTTTCAGCTCCATAAGCCCGCCGAAAGATGACGGGCGTTCGGGGAACATGTTCTCGCCCCGAGCGTGGAAGCCGGCAAACACGCAAGGACGGTGCGGAATGAGAGGGCCACCCGGTGACGCACGAGATAACCGCGCCTAGTCCCTTGCTCCCCCCATGTCCACGACAACCCTCGGCTTCTAGAGAGCTTTCGAACCCCGCCGGAATCGCCTCGATCGGAGCCCGTGCGCGAAATCAACCTTGGGCGGAGAGCACATGTGTGCCATCATGGCATGCTGGAAACGTGGTGGAAGAAAGTTTTTTTCGGAAGAGCCTCCGTGGGCGTAGGCGGCGTGCAGAAACGCGATAACTTGCGCGCCCGGTCCCGGATTTTTACGCGCGCGTGCCCGTTGGATAGCCAGCGACGAGATCTACGCCATCTCGACTCGAAACAGAAGATAGCCTCCGGGAAGGCCGGGGGTGGGTGGGTTTCAGCTCCATAAGCCCGCCGAAAGATGACGGGCGTTCCGGGGAACATGTTCTCGCCCCGAGCGTGGAAGCCGGCAAACACGCAAGGACGGTGCGGAATGAGAGGGCCACCCGGTGACGCACGAGATAACCGCGCCTAGTCCCTTGCTGCCCCCCATGTCCACGACAACCCTCGGCTTCTAGAGAGCTTTCGAACCCCGCCGGAATCGCCTCGATCGGAGCCCGTGCGCGAAATCAGCCTTGGGCGGAGAGCACATGTGTGCCATCATGGCATGCTGGAAAGGTGGTGGAAGAAAGTTTTTTTCGGAAGAGCCTCCGTGGGCGTAGGCGGCGTGCAGAAACGCGATAACTTGCGCGCCCGGTCCCGGATTTTTACGCGCGCGTGCCCGTTGGATAGCCAGCGACGAGATCTACGCCATCTCGACTCGAAACGGAAGATAGCCTCCGGGAAGGCCGGGGTGGGTGGGTTTCAGCTCCATAAGCCCGCCGAAAGATGACGGGCGTTCCGGGGAACATGTTCTCGCCCCGAGCGTGGAAGCCGGCAAACACGCAAGACGGTGCGGAATGAGAGGGCCACCCGTGTGACGCACGAGATAACCGCGCCTAGTCCCTTGCTCCCCCCATGTCCACGACAACCCTCGGCTTCTAGAGAGCTTTCGAACCCCGCCCGAATCGCCTCGATCGGAGCCCGTGCGCGAAATCAACCTTGGGCGGAGAGCACATGTGTGCCATCATGGCATGCTGGAAACGTGGTGGAAGAAAGTTTTTTTCGGAAGAGCCTCCGTGGGCGTAGGCGGCGTGCAGAAACGCGATAACTTGCGCCCCCGGTCCCGGATTTTTACGCGCGCGTGCCCGTTGGATAGCCAGCGACGAGATCTACGCCATCTCGACTCGAAACGGAAGATAGCCTCCGGGAAGGCCGGGGTGGTGGGTTTCAGCTCCATAAGCCCGCCGAAAGATGACGGGCGTTCCGGGAACATGTTCTCGCCCCGAGCGTGGAAGCCGGCAAACACGCAAGGACGGTGCGGAATGAGAGGGCCACCCGGTGACGCACGAGATAACCGCTCCTAGTCCCTTGCTCCCCCCATGTCCACGACAACCCTCGGCTTCTAGAGAGCTTTCGAACCCCGCCGGAATCGCCTCGATCGGAGCCCGTGCGCGAAATCAGCCTTGGGCGGAGAGCACATGTGTGCCATCATGGCATGCTGGAAAGGTGGTGGAAGAAAGTTTTTTTCGGAAGAGCCTCCGTGGGCGTAGGCGGCGTGCAGAAACGCGATAACTTGCGCGCCGGTCCAGGATTTTTACGCGCGCGTGCCCGTTGGATAGCCAGCGACGAGATCTACGCCATCTCGACTCGAAACGGAAGATAGCCTCCGGGAAGGCCGGGGGGTGGGTGGGTTTCAGCTCCATAAGCCCGCCGAAAGATGACGGGCGTTCCGGGGAACATGTTCTCGCCCCGAGCGTGGAAGCCGGCAAACACGCAAGGACGGTGCGGAATGAGAGGGCCACCCGGTGACGCACGAGATAACCGCGCCTAGTCCCTTGCTGCCCCCATGTCCACGACAACCCTCGGCTTCTAGAGAGCTTTCGAACCCCGCCGGAATCGCCTCGATCGGAGCCCGTGCGCGAAATCAGCCTTGGGCGGAGAGCACATGTGTGCCATCATGGCATGCTGGAAAGGTGGTGGAAGAAAGTTTTTTTCGGAAGAGCCTCCGTGGGCGTAGGAGGCGTGCAGAAACGCGATAACTTGCGCGCCCGGTCCCGGATTTTTACGCGCGCGTGCCCGTTGGATAGCCAGCGACGAGATCTACGCCATCTCGACTCGAAACGGAAGATAGCCTCCGGGAAGGCCGAGGGGTGGGTGGGTTTCAGCTCCATAAGCCCGCCGAAAGATGACGGGCGTTCCGGGGAACATGTTCTCGCCCCGAGCGTGGAAGCCGGCAAACACGCAAGGACGGTGCGGAATGAGAGGGCCACCCGGTGACGCACGAGATAACCGCGCCTAGTCCCTTGCTGCCCCCCATGTCCACGACAACCCTCGGCTTCTAGAGAGCTTTCGAACCCCGCCGGAATCGCCTCGATCGGAGCCCGTGCGCGAAATCAGCCTTGGGCGGAGAGCACATGTGTGCCATCATGGCATGCTGGAAACGTGGTGGAAGAAAGTTTTTTTTCGGAAGAGCCTCCGTGGGCGTAGGCGGCGTGCAGAAACGCGATAACTTGCGCGCCCGGTCCAGGATTTTTACGCGCGCGTGTGCCCGTTGGATAGCCAGCGACGAGATCTACGCCATCTCGACTCGAAACGGAAGATAGCCTCCGGGAAGGCCGGGGGTGGGTGGGTTTCAGCTCCATAAGCCCGCCGAAAGATGACGGCGTTCCGGGGAACATGTTCTCGCCCCGAGCGTGGAAGCCGGCAAACACGCAAGGACGGTGCGGAAGAGAGGGCCACCCGGGACGCACGAGATAACCGCGCCTAGTCCCTTGCTGCCCCCCATGTCCACGACAACCCTCGGCTTCTAGAGAGCTTTCGAACCCCGCCGGAATCGCCTCGATCGGAGCCCGTGCGCGAAATCAGCCTTGGGCGGAGAGCACATGTGTGCCATCATGGCATGCTGGAAAGGTGGAAGAAAGTTTTTTTCGGAAGAGCCTCCGTGGGCGTAGGCGGCGTGCAGAAACGCGATAACTTGCGCGCCTCCCGGTCCGGATTTTACGCGCGCGTGCCCTTGGATAGCCAGCGACGAGATCTACGCCATCTCGACTCGAAACGGAAGATAGCCTCCGGAAGGCCGGGGGTGGTGGGTTTCAGCTCCATAAGCCCGCCGAAAGATGACGGGCGTCCGGGGAACATGTTCTCGCCCGAGCGTGGAAGCCGGCAAACACGCAAGGACGGTGCGGAATGAGAGGGCCACCCGGTGACGCACGAGATAACCGCGCCTAGTCCCTTGCTCCCCCATGTCCACGACAACCCTCGGCTTCTAGAGAGCTTTCGAACCCCGCCCGAATCGCCTCGATCGGAGCCCGTGCGCGAAATCAACCTTGGGCGGAGAGCACTGTGTGCCATCATGGCATGCTGGAAACGTGGTGGAAGAAAGTTTTTTTCGGAAGAGCCTCCGTGGGCGTAGGCGGCGTGCAGAAACGCGATAACTTGCGCGCCCGGTCCAGGAATTTTACGCGCGCGTGCCCGTTGATAGCCAGCGACGAGATCTACGCCATCTCGACTCGAAACGGAAGATAGCCTCCGGGAAGGCCGGGGGTGGGTGGGTTTCAGCTCCATAAGCCCGCCGAAGATGACGGGCGTTCCGGGAACATGTTCTCGCCCCGAGCGTGGAAGCCGGCAAACACGCAAGGACGGTGCGGAATGAGAGGGCCACCCGGTGACGCACGAGATAACCGCGCCCTAGTCCCTTGCTGCCCCCCATGTCCACGACAACCCTCGGCTTCTAGAGAGCTTTCGAACCCCGCCGGAATCGCCTCGATCGGAGCCCGTGCGCGAAATCAGCCTTGGGCGGAGAGCACATGTGTGCCATCATGGCATGCTGGAAAGGTGGTGGAAGAAAGTTTTTTTCGGAAGAGCCTCCGTGGGCGTAGGCGCGTGCAGAAACGCGATAACTTGCGCGCCCGGTCCGGATTTTACGCGCGCGTGCCCGTTGGATAGCCAGCGACGAGATCTACGCCATCTCGACTCGAAACGGAAGATAGCCTCCGGGAAGGCCGGGGGTGTGGTGGGTTTCAGCTCCATAAGCCCGCCGAAAGATGACGGGCGTTCCGGGGAACATGTTCTCGCCCCGCGTGGAAGCCGGCAAACACGCAAGGACGGTGCGGAATGAGAGGGCCACCCGGTGACGCACGAGATAACCGCGCCTAGTCCCTGCTCCCCCCATGTCCACGACAACCCTCGGCTTCTAGAGAGCTTTCGAACCCCGCCCGAATCGCCTCGATCGGAGCCCGTGCGCGAAATCAACCTTGGGCGGAGAGCACATGTGTGCCATCATGGCATGCTGGAAACGTGGTGGAAGAAAGTTTTTTCGGAAGAGCCTCCGTGGGCGACGGCGGCGTGCAGAAACGCGATAACTTGCGCGCCCGGTCCAGGATTTTTACGCGCGCGTGCCCGTTGGATAGCCAGCGACGAGATCTACGCCATCTCGACTCGAAACGGAAGATAGCCTCCGGGAAGGCCGGGGGGTGGGTGGGTTTCAGCTCCATAAGCCCGCCGAAAGATGCGGCGTTCCGGGAACATGTTCTCGCCCGAGCGTGGAAGCCGGCAAACACGCAAGGACGGTGCGGAATGAGAGGGCCACCCGTGAACGCACGAGATAACCGCGCCTAGTCCCTTGCTGCCCCCCATGTCCACGACAACCCTCGGCTTCTAGAGAGCTTTCGAACCCCGCCGGAATCGCCTCGATCGAGCCCGTGCGCGAAATCAGCCTTGGGCGGAGAGCACATGTGTGCCATCATGGCATGCTGGAAAGGTGGTGGAAGAAAGTTTTTTTCGGAAGAGCCTCCGTGGGCGTAGGCGCGTGCAGAACGCGATAACTTGCGCGCCCGTCCCGGATTTTTACGCGCGCGTGCCCGTTGGATAGCCAGCGACGAGATCTACGCCATCTCGACTCGAAACGGAAGATAGCCTCCGGGAAGGCCGGGGGTGGGTGGGTTTCAGCTCCATAAGCCCACCGAAAGATGACGGGCGTTCCGGGGAACATGTTCTCGCCCGAGCGTGGAAGCCGGCAAACACGCAAGGACGTGCGGAATGAGAGGGCCACCCGGTGACGCACGAGATAACCGCGCCTAGTCCCTTGCTCCCCCCATGTCCACGACAAACCCTCGCTTCTAGAGAGCTTTCGAACCCGCCGGAATCGCCTCGATCGGAGCCCGTGCGCGAAATGAGCCTTGGGCGGAGAGCACATGTGTGCCATCATGGCATGCTGGAAAGGTGGTGGAAGAAAGTTTTTTTCGGAAGAGCCTCCGTGGGCGTAGGCGGCGTGCAGAAACGCGATAACTTGCGCGCCCGGTCCGGATTTTTACGCGCGCGTGCCCGTTGGATAGCCAGCGACGATCTACGCCATCTCGACTCGAAACGGAAGATAGCCTCCGGGAAGGCCGGGGTGGGTGGTTTCAGCTCCATAACCCGCCGAAAGATGACGGGCGTTCGGGGAACATGTTCTCGCCCCGAGCGTGGAAGCCGGCAAACACGCAATGGACGGTGCGGAATGAGAGGGCCACCCGGTGACGCACGAGATAACCGCGCCTAGTCCCTTGCTGCCCCCATGTCCACGACAACCCTCGGCTTCTAGAGAGCTTTCGAACCCCGCCGGAATCGCCTCGATCGGAGCCCGTGCGCGAAATCAGCCCTTGGGCGGAGAGCACATGTGTGCCATCATGGCATGCTGGGGAAAGGTGGTGGAAGAAAGTTTTTTTCGGAAGAGCCTCCGTGGGCGTAGGCGGCGTGCAGAAACGCGATAACTTGCGCGCCCGGTCCCGGATTTTACGCGCGCGTGCCCGTTGGATAGCCAGCGACGAGATCTAAGCCATCTCGACTCGAAACGGAAGATAGCCTCCGGGAGGCCGAGGGGTGGTGGGTTTCAGCTCCATAAGCCCGCCGAAAGATGACGGGCGTTCCGGGGAACATGTTCTCGCCCCGAGCGTGGAAGCCGGCAAACACGCAAGGACGGTGCGGAATGAGCGGGCCACCCGGTGACGCACGAGATAACCGCGCCTAGTCCCTTGCTCCCCCCCATGTCCACGACAACCCTCGGCTTCTAGAGAGCTTTCGAACCCCGCCGGAATCGCCTCGATCGGAGCCCGTGCGCGAAATGCCTTGGGCGGAGAGCACATGTGTGCCATCATGGCATGCTGGAAAGGTGGTGGAAGAAAGTTTTTTTCGGAAGAGCCTCCGTGGGCGTAGGCGGCGTGCAGAAACGCGATAACTTGCGCGCCCGGTCCCGGATTTTTACGCGCGCGTGCCCGTTGGATAGCCAGCGACGAGATCTACGCCATCTCGACTCGAAACGGAAGATAGCCTCCGGGAAGGCCGGGGGGTGGGTGGGTTTCAGCTCCATAAGCCCGCCGAAAGATGACGGGCGTTCCGGGGAACATGTTCTCGCCCCGAGCGTGGAAGCCGGCAAACACGCAAGGACGGTGCGGAATGAGAGGGCCACCCGGTGACGCACGAGATAACCGCGCCTAGTCCCTTGCTGCCCCCCATGTCCACGACAACCCTCGGCTTCTAGAGAGCTTTCGAACCCCGCCGGAATCGCCTCGATCGGAGCCCGTGCGCGAAATCAGCCTTGGGCGGAGAGCACATGTGTGCCATCATGGCATGCTGGAAAGGTGGTGGAAGAAAGTTTTTTTCGGAAGAGCCTCCGTGGGCGTAGGCGGCGTGCAGAAACGCGATAACTTGCGCGCCCGGTCCCGGATTTTTACGCGCGCGTGCCCGTTGGATAGCCAGCGACGAGATCTACGCCATCTCGACTCGAAACGGAAGATAGCCTCCGGGAAGGCCGGGGGTGGGTGGGTTTCAGCTCCATAAGCCCGCCGAAAGATGACGGGCGTTCCGGGGAACATGTTCTCGCCCCGAGCGTGGAAGCCGGCAAACACGCAAGGACGGTGCGGAATGAGAGGGCCACCCGGTGACGCACGAGATAACCGCGCTAGTCCCTTGCTGCCCCCCATGTCCACGACAACCCTCGGCTTCTAGAGAGCTTTCGAACCCCGCCGGAATCGCCTCGATCGGAGCCCGTGCGCGAAATCAGCCTTGGGCGGAGAGCACATGTGTGCCATCATGGCATGCTGGAAAGTGGTGGAAGAAAGTTTTTTTCGGAAGAGCCTCCGTGGGCGTAGGCGGCGTGCAGAAACGCGATAACTTGCGCGCCCGGTCCAGGATTTTTACGCGCGCGTGCCCGTTGGATAGCCAGCGACGAGATCTACGCCATCTCGACTCGAAACGGAAGATAGCCTCCGGGAAGGCCGGGGGTGGGTGGGTTTCAGCTCCATAAGCCCGCCGAAAGATGACGGGCGTTCCGGGGAACATGTTCTCGCCCCGAGCGTGGAAGCCAAACACGCAAGGACGGTGCGGAATGAGAGGGCCACCCGGTGACGCACGAGATAACCGCGCCTAGTCCCTTGCTGCCCCCCATGTCCACGACAACCCGGCTTCTAGAGAGCTTTCGAACCCCGCCGGAATCGCCTCGATCGGAGCCCGTGCGCGAAATCAGCCTTGGGCGGAGCACATGTGTGCCATCATGGCATGCTGGAAAGGTGGTGGAAGAAAGTTTTTTCGGAAGAGCCTCCGTGGGCGTAGGCGGCGTGCAGAAACGCGATAACTTGCGCCCCGGTCCGGATTTTTACGCGCGCGTGCCCGTTGGATAGCCAGCGACGAGATCTACGCCATCTCGACTCGAAACGGAAGATAGCCTCCGGGAAGGCCGGGGGTGGGTGGGTTTCAGCTCCATAAGCCCGCCGAAAGATGACGGGCGTTCCGGGGAACATGTTCTCGCCCCGAGCGTGGAAGCCGGCAAACACGCAAGGACGGTGCGGAATGAGAGGGCCACCCGTGACGCACGAGATAACCGCGCCTAGTCCCTTGCTGCCCCCATGTCCACGACAACCTCGGCTTCTAGAGAGCTTTCGAACCCCGCCGGAATCGCCTCGATCGGAGCCCGTGCGCGAAATCACCTTGGGCGGAGAGCACATGTGTGCCATCATGGCATGCTGGAAAGGTGGTGGAAGAAAGTTTTTTTCGGAAGAGCCTCCGTGGGCGTAGGCGGCGTGCAGAAACGCGATAACTTGCGCGCCCGGTCCCGGATTTTTACGCGCGCGTGCCCGTTGGATAGCCAGCGACGAGATCTACGCCATCTCGACTCGAAACGGAAGATAGCCTCCGGGAAGGCCGGGGTGGGTGGGTTTCAGCTCCATAAGCCCGCCGAAAGATGACGGGCGTTCCGGGGAACATGTTCTCGCCCCGCGTGGAAGCCGGCAAACACGCAAGGACGTGCGGAATGAGAGGGCCACCCGGTGACGCACGAGATAACCGCGCCTAGTCCCTTGCTCCCCCCATGTCCACGACAACCTCGGCTTCTAGAGAGCTTTCGAACCCCGCCGGAATCGCCTCGATCGGAGCCCGTGCGCGAAATCAGCCTTGGGCGGAGAGCACATGTGTGCCATCATGGCATGCTGGAAAGGTGGTGGAAGAAAGTTTTTTTCGGAAGAGCCTCCGTGGGCGTAGGCGGCGTGCAGAAACGCGATAACTTGCGCGCCCGGTCCCGGATTTTTACGCGCGCGTGCCCGTTGGATAGCCAGCGACGAGATCTACGCCATCTCGACTCGAAACGGAAGATAGCCTCCGGGAAGGCGGGGGTGGGTGGTTTCAGCTCCATAAGCCCGCCGAAAGATGACGGGCGTTCCGGGGAACATGTTCTCGCCCCGAGCGTGGAAGCCGGCAAACACGCAAGGACGGTGCGGAATGAGAGGGCCACCCGGTGACGCACGAGAGAACCGCGCCTAGTCCCTTGCTGCCCCCCATGTCCACGACAACCTCGGCTTCTAGAGAGCTTTCGAACCCCGCCGGAATCGCCTCGATCGGAGCCCGTGCGCGAAATCAGCCTTGGGCGGAGCACATGTGTGCCATCATGGCATGCTGGAAAGGTGGTGGAAGAAAGTTTTTTTCGGAAGAGCCTCCGTGGGCGTAGGCGGCGTGCAGAAACGCGATAACTTGCGCGCCCGGTCCGGATTTTTACGCGCGCGTGCCCGTTGGATAGCCAGCGACGAGATCTACGCCATCTCGACTCGAAACGGAAGATAGCCTCCGGGAAGGCGGGGTGGGTGGGTTTCAGCTCCATAAGCCCGCCGAAAGATGACGGGCGTTCCGGGGAACATGTTCTCGCCCCGAGCGGGAAGCCGGCAAACACGCAAGGACGGTGCGGAATGAGAGGGCCACCCGGTGACGCACGAGATAACCGCGCCTAGTCCCTTGCTCCCCCATGTCCACGACAACCCTCGGCTTCTAGAGAGCTTTCGAACCCCGCCGGAATCGCCTCGATCGGAGCCCGTGCGCGAAATCAGCCTTGGGCGGAGAGCACATGTGTGCCATCATGGCATGCTGGAAAGGTGGTGGAAGAAAGTTTTTTTCGGAAGAGCCTCCGTGGGCGTAGGCGGCGTGCAGAAACGCGATAACTTGCGCGCCCGGTCCCGGATTTTTACGCGCGCGTGCCCGTTGGATAGCCAGCGACGAGATCTACGCCATCTCGACTCGAAACGGAAGATAGCCTCGGGAAGGCGGGGGTGGGTGGGTTTCAGCTCCATAAGCCCGCCGAAAGATGACGGGCGTTCCGGGGAACATGTTCTCGCCCCGAGCGTGGAAGCCGGCAAACACGCAAGGACGGTGCGGAATGAGGGCCACGGTGACGCACGAGATAACCGCGCCTAGTCCCTTGCTGCCCCCCATGTCCACGACAACCCTCGGCTTCTAGAGAGCTTTCGAACCCCGCCGGAATCGCCTCGATCGGAGCCCGTGCGCGAAATCAGCCTTGGGCGGAGAGCACATGTGTGCCATCATGGCATGCTGGAAAGGTGGTGGAAGAAAGTTTTTTCGGAAGAGCCTCCGTGGGCGTAGGCGGCGTGCAGAAACGCGATAACTTGCGCGCCCGGTCCCGGATTTTACGCGCGCGTGCCCGTTGGATAGCCAGCGACGAGATCTACGCCATCTCGACTCGAAACGGAAGATAGCCTCCGGGAAGGCCGGGGGTGGGTGGGTTTCAGCTCATAAGCCCGCCGAAAGATGACGGGCGTTCCGGGGAACATGTTCTCGCCCGAGCGTGGAAGCCGGCAAACACGCAAGGACGGTGCGGAATGAGAGGGCCACCGGTGACGCACGAGATAACCGCGCCTAGTCCCTTGCTCCCCCCATGTCCACGACAACCCTCGGCTTCTAGAGAGCTTTCGAACCCCGCCGGAATCGCCTCGATCGGAGCCCGTGCGCGAAATGAGCCTTGGGGGAGCACATGTGTGCCATCATGGCATGCTGGAAAGGTGGTGGAAGAAAGTTTTTTTCGGAAGAGCCTCCGTGGGCGTAGGCGGCGTGCAGAAACGCGATAACTTGCGCGCCCGGTCCGGATTTTTACGCGCGCGTGCCGTTGGATAGCCAGCGACGAGATCACGCCATCTCGACTCGAAACGGAAGATAGCCTCCGGGAAGGCGGGGGGTGGGTGGGTTTCAGCTCCATAAGCCCGCCGAAAGATGACGGGCGTTCCGGGGAACATGTTCTCGCCCCGAGCGTGGAAGCGGCAAACACGCAAGGACGGTCGGAATGAGAGGGCCACCGGTGACGCACGAGATAACGCGCCTAGTCCCGCTGCCCCCCATGTCCACGACAACCTCGGCTTCTAGAGAGCTTTCGAACCCCGCCGGAATCGCCTCGATCGGAGCCCGTGCGCGAAATCAGCCTTGGGCGGAGAGACATGTGTGCCATCATGGCATGCTGGAAAGGTGGTGAAGAAAGTTTTTTTCGGAAGAGCCTCCGTGGGCGTAGGCGCGGCAGAAACGCGATAACTTGCGCGCCCGGTCCCGGATTTTTACGCGCGCGTGCCCGTTGGATAGCCAGCGACGAGATCTACGCCATCTCGACTCGAAACGGAAGATAGCCTCCGGGAAGGCGAGGGGTGGGTGGGTTTCAGCTCCATAAGCCCGCCGAAAGATGACGGGCGTTCCGGGGAACATGTTCTCGCCCCGAGCGTGGAAGCCGGCAAACACGCAAGGACGGTGCGGAATGAGAGGGCCACCCGGTGACGCACGAGATAACGCGCCTAGTCCCTTGCTGCCCCCCTGTCCACGACAACCCTCGGCTTCTAGAGAGCTTTCGAACCCCGCCGGAATCGCCTCGATCGGAGCCCGTGCGCGAAATCAGCCTTGGGCGGAGAGCAATGTGTGCATCATGGCATGCTGGAAAGGTGGTGGAAGAAAGTTTTTTTCGGAAGAGCCTCCGTGGGCGTAGGCGCGTGCAGAAACGCGATAACTTGCGCGCCCGGTCCCGGATTTTTTACGCGCGCTGCCCGTTGGATAGCCAGCGACGAGATCTACGCCATCTCGACTCGAAACGGAAGATAGCCTCCGGGAAGGCCGGGGGGTGGGTTTCAGCTCCATAAGCCCGCCGAAAGATGACGGGTTCCGGGGAACATGTTCTCGCCGAGCGTGGAAGCCGGCAAACACGCAAGGACGGTGCGGAATGAGAGGGCCACCCGGACGCACGAGATAACCGCGCCTAGTCCTTGCTGCCCCATGTCCACGACAACCCTCGGCTTCTAGAGCTTTCGAACCCCGCCGGAATCGCCTCGATCGGAGCCCGTGCGCGAAATCACCTTGGCGGAGCACATGTGTGCCATCATGGCATGCTGGAAAGGTGGTGAAGAAGTTTTTTCGGAAGAGCCTCCGTGGGCGTAGGCGGCGTGCAGAACGCGATAACTTGCGCGCCGGTCCCGGATTTTCGCGCGTGCCCGTAGCCAGCGACGAGATCTACGCATCTCGACTCGAAACGGAAGATAGCCTCCGGGAAGGCGGGGGGTGGGTGGGTTCAGCTCCATAAGCCGCCGAAAGATGACGGGCGTTCGGGGAACATGTTCTCGCCCCGAGCGTGGAAGCCGGCAAACACGCAAGGACGGTGCGGATGAGAGGGCCACCCGGTGACGCACGAGATAACGCGCCTAGTCCCTTGCTGCCCCATGTCCACGACAACCTCGCTTCTAGAGAGCTTTCGAACCCCGGAATCGCCTCGATCGGAGCCCGTGCGCGAATCAGCCTTGGGCGGAGAGCACATGTGTGCCATCATGGCATGCTGGAAAGGTGGTGGAAAAGTTTTTTCGGAAGAGCCTCCGTGGGCGTAGGCGTGCAGAAACGCGATAACTTGCGCGCCCGGTCCCGGATTTTTACGCGCGCGTGCCGTTGGATAGCCACGACGAGATCTACGCCATCTCGACTCGAAACGGAAGATAGCCTCCGGAAGGCGGGGGTGGTGGGTTTCAGCTCCATAAGCCCGCCGAAAGATGACGGGCGTTCCGGGGAACATGTTCTCGCCCCGAGCGTGGAAGCCGGCAAACACGCAAGGACGGTGCGGAATGAGAGGGCCACCCGGTGACGCGAGATAACCGCGCCTAGTCCCTTGCTGCCCCCCATGTCCACGACAACCCTCGGCTTAGAGAGCTTTCGAACCCCGCCGGAATCGCCTCGATCGGAGCCCGTGCGCGAAATCAGCCTTGGGCGGAGAGCACATGTGTGCCATCATGGCATGCTGGAAAGGTGTGGAAGAAAGTTTTTTTCGGAAGAGCCTCCGTGGGCGTAGGCGGCGTGCAGAAACGCGATAACTTGCGCGCCCGGTCCCGGATTTTTACGCGCGCGTGCCCGTTGGATAGCCAGCGACGAGATCTACGCCATCTCGACTCGAAACGGAAGATAGCCTCCGGGAAGGCGGGGGGTGGGTGGGTTTCAGCTCATAAGCCCGCCGAAAGATGACGGGCGTTCGGGGAACAGTTCTCGCCCCGAGCGTGGAAGCCGGCAAACACGCAAGGACGGTGCGGAATGAGAGGGCCACCCGGTGACGCACGAGATAACCGCGCCTAGTCCTTGCTGCCCCCTGTCCACGACAACCTCGCTTCTAGAGAGCTTTCGAACCCCGCCGGAATCGCCTCGATCGAGCCCGTGCGCGAAATCAGCCTTGGGCGGAGAGCACATGTGTGCCATCATGGCATGCTGGAAAGGTGGTGGAAGAAAGTTTTTTCGGAAGCCTCCGGGGGTAGGCGGCGTGCAGAAACGCGATAACTTGCGCGCCCGGTCCCGGATTTTTACGCGCGCGTGCCCGTTGGATAGCCACGACGAGATCTACGCCATCTCGACTCGAACGGAAGATAGCCTCCGGGAAGGCGGGGGTGGGTGGGTTTCAGCTCCATAAGCCCGCCGAAAGATGACGGCGTTCCGGGAACATGTTCTCGCCCCGAGCGTGGAAGCCGGCAAACACGCAAGGACGGTGCGGAATGAGGGGCCACCCGGTGACGCACGAGATAACCGCGCCTAGTCCCTTGCTGCCCCCATGTCCACGACAACCTCGGCTTCTAGAGAGCTTTCGAACCCCGCCGGAATCGCCTCGATCGGAGCCCGTGCGCGAAATCAGCCTTGGGCGGAGAGCACATGTGTGCCATCATGGCATGCTGGAAAGGTGGTGGAAGAAAGTTTTTTCGGAAGAGCCTCCGTGGGCGTAGGCGGCGTGCAGAAACGCGATAACTTGCGCGCCGGTCCCGGATTTTTACGCGCGCGTGCCCGTTGGATAGCCAGCGACGAGATCTACGCATCTCGACTCGAACGGAAGATAGCCTCGGGAAGGCCGGGGGTGGGTGGGTTTCAGCTCATAAGCCCGCCGAAAGATGACGGGCGTTCCGGGGAACATGTTCTCGCCCGAGCGTGGAAGCCGCAAACACGCAAGGACGGTGCGGAATGAGAGGGCCACCCGGTGACGCACGAGATAACCGCGCCTAGTCCCTTGCTCCCCATGTCCACGACAACCTCGGCTTCTAGAGAGCTTTCGAACCCCGCCGGAATCGCCTCGTCGGAGCCCGTGCGCGAATTCACCTTGGGCGGGAGCACATGTGTGCCATCATGGCATGCTGGAAAGGGTGGAAGAAAGTTTTTTTCGGAAGAGCCTCCGTGGGCGTAGGCGGCGTGCAGAAAGCGATACTTGCGCGCCCGGTCCGGATTTTTACGCGCGCGTGCCCGTTGGATAGCCAACGACGAGATCTACCGCCATCTCGACTCGAACGGAAGATAGCCTTCCGGGAAGGGGGTGGGTTGGGTTTCAGCTCCATAAGCCCGCCGAAGATGACGGGCGTTCCGGGAACATTTCTCGCCC